>JNBR01000077.1:0-30624 GCA_002081595.1 Achlya hypogyna | reverse complement strand
GAAGTTGCAGCCCGCAACGGCAGAGCTCGGGCATACGTGGTGGAAGGGCACGCTGGGCACAGCTTCGACCTGACGTAGCTGCTCGAACAAGTGTCGCTATCGCGGGTTCAAGAGGGTGCTCCGCGACCTCAAGTACCTTCATATCCTCGAGGTACTCGGCCGTGTTGAGGTTCTCCATGTTGCTCACGGGCATGTGCAGCCGGTATTCGGGGCCAAAGTACTCAAAGTAGTCGTTGTACGGCATCGCGTCCTAGTTGCGGGGTTAGTTCGTATGCTAAAGTGGCGGTGTACTGGAATCTCAACGCCCAGCGCGACGGACGTCTCGTAGCACCAGCATCGAGGAACGTTGCGCAGCGTGTAGCCGCCGCCGCCGAGCAGCAGAATCGGGACGTTGAACGACTTAACATACGCGACGCAGTCGGCGTGGCCCTTGACGCTCAGGTTAAAGCAGCCGAGGCGGTCACCCGAGAGCGAGTCGGCGCCGCACTGCAGCACGACGGCGCCAGGCGCAAAGTGCTCCATGACCTTGGAGATGACCTACGTTGGGATGAGGAAACTGCCGCTGCAGCGCGGCAACGTACGGCACGGAAGATGGACGTGAAGCTCTCGTCGTCCATGCCATCGCGGCAGGGAAAGTTCACCGCGTAATTCTTGCCCTCGCCGTAGCCCACGTCCTAGGCCGTGGTGTGCTCAACCTCCGTCGACGCGAGAGGTACCTTGATGTCACCGGTGCCAGGGAAGTACTCGCCGTACTTGTGGAAGGAGACAGTCATGACGCGGTTCGTCGTGTAGAAGGCCTCTTCGACGCCGTCGCCGTGGTGGATGTCGATGTCAATGTACAGCACACGGGCGTGCTCCCTATATCGGTGTCGATGACCTTTGTGTGGATAGAACTGTCGTACTTGAGCAGCTCGAGGATGCCGAGGACGCAGTCGTTCACGTAGCAAAAGCCAGAAGCTTCGGAGCGCTTGGCGTGGTGCAAGCCACCACCCCAGTTGATGACAATGTCGGCGCTTTTGTCGTTGAGACGAGCCGCGCCACCAATCGAGCCGCTCGCCGACAGTTGACAAAACTCGAAGAGGCCGTCGAAGACTGGGCAGTCTTCGCCCACGTTGAAACGCTGAAGCTGGCGAAGGTAGTTGTGCATGTTGTCCGGTGTGATGGTGCGGAGAAAGTGGATGTAGTCGTCCGAATGGAAGCGCGTCAAGTCTTCCCAACCCACTAGTTGAGGCCTCTGCATCAAGATCGCTGCGACATGAGCCACTGCCTCGTCCGATTCGCCTTACGTAGATATGCATGTGCTTGGTAAGGCCATAGTTGGTCACTAGATTGTGCGTCATGCGCACGCGATGCGGCTACGACGACGTTGCTCAACGGTTGTCATGCGTGTCAACGCCGTACCTTCATCGGGTGGTTCGGGCCATAGTGGTAATTGCCAATCTCCGCTACAGCAAGCGTGAGTCCATCCACACCCTGTCATGCACGAGTACAGTCATAGAAATACGACACCCGCTTCTTGACGGTGCCATGTACATCGGCCATCGTCACCGGCGCCATCGTCACGACCTCTACTTTTATCGAACGTCGAATGTATGGGATGTCACAGGACCCCCAATGGCCTTATACACACTAAATGCCTCCGCGAGCGCTTCCTTCATCAACATGGAGCCAGACGACGCTACCGTGAGTCCAGAACCCATCGCTCAGCAACTAAGGAGGCTTCGTGGCGCCTTGGATCCCTGGCCACGACGGGCGGCAACCCCGCTAGCAGCCCAGAGCTCGGATCGTGCACACTAAATCATGGGGAAAACCCGATCTTATATGATTTCGGAGTTTAAGCGTATTCATTGTGACGGGATATTGATTCCAAAAGGTTATCGCTCGTCAGGGTATCGGCTAGGAGCCCAAGGCAGCATGGACGGCATGGAGATAGATTCGATGGAGCTGTTGCGGCTACGGGCGGCGCAGCTCAACACGTCGTTGACGGCGGTCAAGCCCGACACGGAGCGATTGACGTATGCGGAGATCTTTGAGCTCTTCCATGCAACGGACTATGCGAGCTCCGAAAGACTCCTGGACGAGTACGAATGCGTTAACGCGTTGGTCCAGAGTCGCGACTACAGCGGCACACCCAACGACGTACGTTGGAGCGATGATCGCATGCGGTCTCACGGTGTGGCTTTGTAGACTGGCGATGAAGAAGAGCCCCGCACGCCGTCGTCACTTGATCAGTCGGCCAACGCCCAGGCACGGAAAACTACCGACAAGAACAGCAAGCGCCCCCACGTTGATCTCCCTCGTTCGATCGTACCTTATGGACCTTGCTGACCCTAGTCTCAAATCACCGACGATGGACCGCGCGCGCATTCTCGCGGCCGCCCGCCAGCCAACTCGGGCCGACAGCCCAAGCTCAAAAAGTCCAAACTCATGCAAAAGCTTACGGGTCGCAAGAATGGTCGACCGATTGTTTAAAGCACAAACGACCACCTGTAGCCGTGTGCTTCTCGTCCTGCTTTGTACGCCAAGTAGCATCAGTAGTGGCCCATGCAATCATATCATGATACGCCCGTGCTAGTGGGATTGTCTCCCTAGGCCCAAACCTTGGCGCTGCGCTAGACTACCGGAGGCATTGACAGAACAAGGACGGAGTAAGGCCAATGATCCACGTAGACACACTGAGCCATGAGACTTCCGGCATGAAGTTTGAGCGCAACAATGTCCAGCTCAACGGCGTGACGGAGAGATTGAGGGTTCGCTCTGGACAACACGTGCACGAACACTAGGTTAGCCTTGCTTGAGCTTGTGCCGGACACTTTAACGTCGTTCTCTGTCGCCATGAAGTGCCCCTGCGTCAAGGAGCGCTGGGTGGCCAGGAAGCTGCTCGTTGCGGCGGCAGCGCCGAAGATCGGTGGTTGCTGGTAGAAACCGTTTGTTTTTATTGGTTAAAATTCTTTGCTGTCCTCACTGGGATTGGCTGATTGCGTTGGAACTTCCAGCCACATTCCCAAACACATTGGACGGTCGAGATGGACGCGCTCGATGGACGGGATGCTGTCATTAAAGAGGGTGGCGCTGACAAGGACGCGGCCTTCGATGACATCATCGACGTTCTTAGCTCTCCTTCCGAGGGAGCACCCGACTCGGTCAAAAGCCGGGCGGCACAGCTCCTCGCCCAGCACTTCAACAACTTTCTAGACCGCGCCGAGCAAGTTGTGACGACACTCCTAAGCGTTGCTTCTATTGATAGCAAGCACGCGGCTTCTGTGCGCATTCACACGATCATCAGCCTGAACAACATTATCAAGCAGGCGCAGCAGCCGCTCCCATCCGAGCTGCTTGGGACCATCGCGAAGTTTGCCAGCACGACTCTCGCAAAGGAAACCAGCGGCGTCATCATGCGCCATCTCACCGGGCTTAGTAAGCTTGTGAGTTCCAGTTCGTCACAGGCTAAGGCAAACATCTCAACATCGCCAACGACCTCCATTCAGGCCGGGCTTTCGGAACCTCCATTTCGCGCCGTGGCCAAGTCGACGGCGCCTGAGCCCACGGCCCACGTCTCGCCCACCAAGCCAGAACCGGCGACGACCAAGATAGCAGAGCTGGAGCCCAATCCCCTTTCCTTGCCCAAGCCATCAGAGCGACCAGCGTCACCCGAGGCGGCGAAGCTCTCGACACCGCCCGCTTCCCCCAAGCCGTCTGAGGTCGAGCCGTCCCCGGACTCCTCCCCCAAGCCCTCGGCACCCATCTTGCGAACATCGCCTCCCCGCCGCGAAGAGCGTTACCGCCGCAATGGCGTCAAAGGTACTGCCCCTTCTCTGGCCTCGACCCACCAGCCATAGAGTTGCCTGTGCCGCCGTCGCCGTACTTGTACATTCGCCACGTGCCGCGGTTTGCGACGGCACAGCGCTTCGTCGACTTCTTCCAAGCGGTGGACCCGTCTCTCCGAGCGTCGCACATCATCATCAATCCGAACCAAAAGGCGTTTGTCAACTTTGAGTCGACGGCGCTTGCGACGGCCGCCATCGACTACTGCAAGAAGCACCCGTATGGCGACCACTTTTGGCTGCCCGTTGAGTTTGCACGTGGGCCGACCGTGAACACGGTGGATTTTCATGTGCCCGAGTCGCTGCCGACCAACTGGCTCGAGCATGCGGAGCTCTGGGAAGAGGTTGTGGCGCTGATGAAGCGGCAGTTCATCGATCCGAAGCGCTGGGTCGTGCGCGCGCCGGGTGTTGTGTGGTTTGAGTCGAAAGCCATCACCCAGAACCTCGTCATCGGTGGTTACATCGTCGGTGGCAAGCAGCTCGTCGTCGGCTACCACCTCGCGGACCAGCAACGCGAAGTGAAGGGTACATCCGCACCGTTGTCCGTCGCTCATAGCCCGCGTGCTAGGCAGCTATCTCGAGGAACGCACTTGGGCGCCTGGCCGCGAGTTCCAGCATCCCTCAGATGCTCGCCCCAAGTACCGGGATCCCGAGCGCGGCCCCCACGCCTCCTCCAACGACCGCCAACGCGATGCAGTGCCGGCGCGCGGCGATCTGCACAAATCGCCACCGCGCCGCGGCCGCTCGCCCCTGCGGGATGCCCGCGCGCCCCTTCGCCATGAAAGCCCGCCGCGGGGCCGCCCGCTGCAAAGATCGCGCTCCCGCGACACCCGCCCGCCTGTTCCCGCCCGCGCACGGTCCCGGTCCCCCGCCCGTGGCCAGCTGCGGTCGCCGCCCCGGCGGTCCCCCGCTCGCCTCTTTGCACGCTCGCCGGAGCGGGCGCACGCTCGGCCCCTGGCGCGCTCCCCCGGTAGGTCGTTCCAGCGCTCCCGTTCCCCGGTGCGCTACGCCCACCCACCACCCAGTGGCCGGACACGGTCGCGGTCCCCTGCTCGGACACGGTCTCCGGCCCGGGCCCGATCGCCAACCCGGCCCCGATCGCCGCCGCGGTCGAACATGCGGTCGCCACCGCGGTCGAACATGCGATCGCCACCACGGGCAAACATGCGGTCACCTCCTCGGTCGACTCCGCGATCGCCGCCACGGTACGGCACGCGCTCGCCCGTCCGGCCGCGCTCGCCGCAGCGCCCCCGGTCTCGGTCGCCCATCCGAGCCCTGCCACCAGCGCGGTCCCGGTCCCGTGACTCAGTGCGTCGAACCGGTTCGCCACCGCGGTCCGCCCCAGGTCGCCCCCGGTCACCGCCCCGCCGAGAGGCCCAGCCGTTGGGCCGGCGGTCGCGATCCCGTGAACCCACAAGCGCGGGCCGCAACTCGCGCAGCCTGGAGCGGCGCGACGACCGTCGAGAGGGACCAGCTGGCCGGCCGCTTGTGCGCACCGACTCGATGCGGTCGCAGCGGTCGCGGTCGCGGCCCCGCGACAACCGCGTGCTCGCGGACATCGCTCGGGCCGAGGCCGGCCACAGCTCGCCGGGCGGGACCAAGCCGGCGGCCAAGCCCGTCGCCAAGCCCGTCGCCAAGCCAGTCATCAAGCCAGTCATCAAGGCGCCCGTGAAAAGCGCGGCGAAGGCCGAGCCCCGCGACACGCGGTCGCTGGCCGAGATTGCGCGCGAGGCCGCGGCAAAGCGGCCCACGGTAGCGGAGGTGTCTGCTGTGCGGCAGCAGCCCGACTACAGCAACGTGGTGTTCGACCCTCTGCCGATGACGAAGGAGGTGTCGCCTCAGCGGCCTCCCACGCTGGCGGCCATTGCGCGGGCCGGCGGCAGCGACACGCCGCGCTCGGTGGCCTCCGACGACAGCTCGTCGCTCTCGATCAAGTGCCTGCTCAACCCCAAGCCCCCGCGGCGCGCCCGTGGTGGCGTCGAACTCGACGAGCTCGCGGTCGACTACGACTTTGACGAAGAGTAGCCCGCTCCTAGACCCGAGATGTATAACAGACCTTTGGCCCTTGCGTCGATGCTCTCGCCAGCCACCGCGCCACCGCTGTGGACCCCCACGGCCACGGAGCGGCCTTCAGGCGCCAGTAGTGCTATCATGGGCAGTGCAGCTATTCATTACTTAGGCGTTGATGTACTTTTTAAACGGCGCGATCGGGAGCTCGTTGGCAGTCTTGGGCACGGGGTGGAAGAGGCCGGCGGGCCGCGGGAGGAGCACCATGTCAGCGATCGAGCCCTTGACGAAGTTCATCGTGCGCAGCGCCTGGCGCGACACGCTGTCCCAGACGCGCACGACGCCGTCGTCATCGCCCGACACAACGAAGCGCCCACAGAGGCTCACAACGAGCGTCGTCACAGGATGTTCGTGGCCGACAAAGCCCTCCGCGCTGAGCGTCTCAAGCGAGAATGGGGTGCCGGCGGCCGTGTGCACCACGCGGGCGGTTGCCGCCGTCGCCGCCGTTGCTGCGGCATGCAGGTCCACGACGTAGATGCGACCGTCGCCAGCGCCTAGGAAGAGGCGGTGCTCCATTGCGTCGGGCACGCACACGTTCAGGAAGGACGGACAAGTCACGGACACGAGGGCCGAGCCAGCGTAAAGGTCCCAGATCTTGGCGGTGCGGTCGAGCGAAGCTGTGAAGACGCGGCCGCCGAAGCCGCAGTGCACGTGCGTGATGGGCAGCACATGGTCTGTCCACGTGTGCAGCGGTGCGAGGCCCTGCGTAAGCGAGCTCGTGCCGTCGGAGGCTGCAAGGATGTCGAGCAGCCGCCAAACGTGCACGACGGCGTCCTCGCCACCGGAGACGAGGAAGGCATCGTCGGGAGTCATGCTGAGCGCGCTGACCTACAACGCGGCGTGATCGACGGAAGACAGAAGCAGGGACGCACCGCCTTGTAATGGCCGTCCCACACGTGCAGGAGCGCACCCGAGGCGACGCACCACACGTAGATCTTGCCGGAGGCGCCGCCTGCGAGGCAGAAGTTGCCGTCGCGCGTGGTTACGAGCGGGCCCATGGGCTCGGTCACGTGGCACTTGAGCGTTGGCACGTCCTTGCCCCACATGTGCATATGCAGCGCGAGCTTCCCCGGCTGCAGCGCGATGAGGTGGCCGGTGCGCGGCACGACGGCGAGGCCGTGGCGGGCACAGGCTGAGCCCTTGAACACGAAGAGCTGCGACGAGCACGAAGGGTCTACGACGTACACGTTGCCGTCCTTGCTCGAGCCCACCACGAGCACTTGATCTTCCATCTTGAATTTGATTGTTGCTGGCCAATTGATTTCGCGCGGCAAGGGGCCTGGCCCTGGTATTTTATTCGAGCGCAATTTAACCTTGAACATTGTATGTGAAATTTTTAAAAGCACCAGCCGTGAGAGGGGGTGGTAGAGAAACTGGGCGATTGGAACCACCGATCTCCATGTCGGCGCGGTTGCAGGCGCAGCCGAACGAAGAGGCGCGCGGTATGGGTGCAGGTCCGCGCAGTGGCCGTCGCGTATGCTTTTCCCAAAGGCTTTTTGCGGCCGCTCCAATCGAAGCATGGCGCGCGACCCTCGCCATCCGCGCTGCCCATGATCGGTACGTCGGCCTGTATGCACAGAACCCTCTATTACATAGTGCACCTTGGCGGTACCTCAGAGGCTTCCGGGAGCTGGTTGTAGCCTCATTAGAGGCTTCAACCTCAGGTGACGGCCAATCCAGCCAGAATCAGGAATCGCGAATGGTTTGGAGACCTCGCCACTGGTGTCATGACTGCGTTCATATGCGAGACTGAGGTGTGGTGCTGTGCCAAGCTTCAGTGCGACTACGAAGTACACCCTGAGCCCAGTGCCATGGACAACACTTTGTCTATCGTTTCCATTGTGAGGTAGGTCGTCATGAAAGCGTGCGAGGGCGACAAAAGTATTCCAAACCAGCCAGCTAGAGTTCTTTGCACCCTTTGGTGAGTCCTAGTACGGTCCGAGTATGCATCTAGTGCACGATGCCTGCACCACAAGATTCGAGCACACAACAGCAACCTGCGAAACAAATAGCTTTTTAGACGCACCACCGAGCATACAAGAGGCTTTCGCATGTCAATCGCGCACCGTCGGTCGTTGCTTCGTCGCTTTGACTTACTGGGTAGCAGTGTCCATGCCGACGCTCGAACGTTGCCGGGTCACTTTGACCTGTCGGGTGGCAATGTCCACGCCGACACCGTTCAGCGACAGGAAACTAGTGCAATACCAGTACCGATCACTGAGCTCAGACATCTGCCAATGCGTCACTGGTGTGACGCTCGTAGACATGCGGGGCTCTCTCCGTCGAGGCCCTTGGGGCAAGCGCGTCGTTTGGACACGAGACAGCTGCCATGGAGCTCGCGTTTTTCATGGCAAATTCGACACTAAGTGGTTACAACCTCTCACAATCAATACATATGTATCAACCTCTGAAATGACATACTTCGACGCAGCAACATCGTCAGGGCTCCAACTCATTCGTCAACTTGCCGCAGCAACATGCCGCCGATCGCATTGTCAGACGCGCTGGGCGCGTCGAAGAAGCGCGTGTCGTACTATTACGACTGTACACCCCCTTGCCCAATTGGTCATGACCTAACACGCCAGTAGCTGAGATCGGCAACTACAACTTCGGCCCCGGCCACTGTTGGAAGGTAAACCCAGCGTTGGTGGCACGCGGTTCTAACGTCCGTCGTAGCCACACCGTGTGCGCATCACGCACAATCTGATAGTGAACTACGGTCTTAGCCGTCATATGCAAATTTTCGTACCAGTCTGTTGCCACCCGGCGATGCTCACGACCCGTTGCCGTAGCGGCCACAACTTGTCGGCGTCGAGGACCTCACCCGATTTCACTCGGATGACTACATTCAGTTTCTCCGCACCGTCACACCAGACAACCTACACCAGCACTACCGTCAACTGCAGCGCTTCGCTTTTAACGAAAGCGGTGACAACCCAGTGTTCGATGGCATGTTCGAGTTTTGCCAGCTCGCAGCAAGCGGCTCAATCGGCGGTGCTGCCCGTCTTAACGACAAAAACGCCGACATCGCCATCAATTGGGGCGGCGGTCTGCATCATGCCAAGCGCACTGAAGCCTCAGGCTTCTGCTACGTAAATGACTGCGTCCTCGGCATTCTCGAGCTGCTCAAGTACGCCAACTCTTGTCCACCCATGGCATTTGACGCCGATATAGGGAGCACGCGCGCGTGTTGTACATCGACATTGACGTCCATCACGGCGACGGCGTCGAGGAGGCCTTTTACACGACGAACCGCGTCATGACCGTCTCCTTCCACAAATACGGCGAGCTCTTTTTTCCCTGCACGGGGAATGTTAAGGTACGCGCCTACGTGGTCGCCGCTCAGAGGTTGCACCAGGACATTGGCATCGGCGAAGGCAAGAATTACGCTGTGAATTTCCCCTGCCACGATGGCATGGATGACGAAAGCTTTGGCCGCGTCTTCCGCGACGTGCGTTCGTCCAAAAGACGCCCTCATTCACCCCCGCGTAGGTCATCTCCAAGGTCATGGAGCACTTCGCGCCTGGTGCGGTCGTGCTGCAGTGCGGCGCCGACTCAATTTCGGGCGACCGCCTCGGCTGCTTCAACCTGAGTGTCAAGGGCCACGGCGAATGCGTTGCTTTCGTGAAAACGTTCAACCTGCCAACGCTCATCCTCGGCGGTGGTGGCTACACGCTGCGCAACGTGCCCCGCGCCTGGTGCTACGAGACGTCCGTCGCTCTCGGCGTTGAGATTCCGGTACACGGCCACTTTAGCATACGAACAAAACTCCAGCAACTAGGACGCGATGCCGTACAACGACTACTTTGAGTATTTTGGCCCTGAATACCGGCTGCACATGCCCGTGAGCAACATGGAGAACCTCAACACACCCGCGTACCTCGAAGAAATCACGGTAGAGCGAGTGGACGAGCACCAAAGTGCTCATCGCTGTGCTTAGCAACAAGTGTTCGAGCAACTGCGCCACGTCGAACCTGTGCCGAGTGTGCCATTTCAGCCGGTGAGCGAAGCTACCCTCGGAGGAGCTTCACGACTGCTAGATCCCGGCCAAGTTCACACCCGAGGACGTCGACGAAGACATGGAGGACCCCGATGCGCTGCCATCGACCGATTCGCCGCAGCACCCGTGCGAGTTCTACGACGACGTATAGATCTGCCTGGCGCTCTTGCTCATCGTTCGGATAAACCTCCGAGAAATGATATTTCCGATGGCTACCTCTCGCATCTGATACAGCACTCATTTCGCCAGAGGCCAAGAGCACGATGACAGGGCTGGCGATGGCCGACGCGATCGGGACCGTCAAGAAGCGGGTGTCGTACTTCTACGACGGTGGGCGTTGGCAGCAATACATCAACTTATATGCGGATAGCTGAGATCGGCAACTACAGCTACGGCCCCGGCCATTGCATGAAGGTGCGCCATCACTGCCGAACAAGGACTCACTCATAGCTGACGTAGCCGCACCGCGTGCGCATGACGCACAACCTTGTGACCAACTATGGCTTGACAAAGCACATGCAGATCTATGTATGACGCGCCGCGCTGGTTTACGAGCTCATTGTGCTGTAGCGGCCTCAACTCGTGGGTTGGGAAGACTTGACGCGCTTCCATTCGGACGATTACATTCACTTTCTCCGCACCATCACGCCGGACAACATGCACAACTACCTCCGCCAGCTTCAGCGGTTTAACGTCGGCGAGGACTGCCCGGTCTTCGACGGCCTCTTCGAGTTTTGCCAACTATCGGCGAGCGGCTCGATCGGCGGCGCCGCCCGCCTTAATGACAAAAGCGCCGACATTGCCATCAACTGGGGTGGTGGCTTGCACCACGCCAAGCGCTCCGAAGCCTCGGGCTTTTGCTACGTGAACGACTGCGTCCTCGGCATCCTCGAGCTGCTCAAGTACCAATAGAGCAATCAACGACCTTGGGTCTACAGCGTGTCGCTAGGGAACACGCGCGTGTGCTGTACATCGACATCGACATCCACCATGGCGACGGTGTCGAAGAGGCCTTTTACACGACGAACCGCGTCATGACTGTCTCTTTTCATAAATACGGCGACTACTTCCCTGGCACCGGTGACATCAAGGTACCCGCGACCTTCCCCTACAAGCTTAACCTCGACTACAGGACATTGGTTACGGCGAGGGTAAAAACTACGCGGTGAACTTTCCCTGCCACGATGGCATGGACGACGAGAGCTTTACGGCGGTGTTCCGCGACGTACGTTCGTCCAAAAGACGCCCTCATTCACCCCCGCGTAGGTCATCTCCAAGGTCATGGAGCACTTTGCGCCTGGTGCGGTCGTGCTTCAGTGCGGCGCCGACTCGCTCTCGGGCGACCGCCTCGGCTGCTTAACCTGAGCGTCAAGGGCCACGGCGACTGCGTGGCCTTTGTCAAGTCGTTCAACGTCCCGATTCTGTTGCTCGGCGGCGGCGGCTACACGCTGCGCAACGTTCCTCGCGCCTGGTGCTACGAGACGTCCGTCGCTCTCGGCGTTGAGATTCCGGTACACCGCCACGTTTGTATGCGATCTAACCTCCGGCAACTAGGATGCAATGCCGTACAACGACTACTTTGAGTATTTCGGTCCCGAATACCGGCTGCACATGCCCGTGAGCAACATGGAGAACCTCAACACGACTGAGTACCTGAACACGACTAAGGTACCCTGCTGACAGAGCTCGTAACCTCACGAGCGGCAAGCAACGTCTCTTCGAGCAACTGCGCCAGATCGAGCCCGTGCCAAGCGTTCCTTTCCAGCACGTATGCTGCTCGGAAGCGATTGGGTGCTCATGGCGCCATAGGTTCCGGCCAAGATCGATGTCTCTGACGTAAACGAAGACATGGTGGACGCCGACACTCGCCCTGAGGCGGACGGCCCTCAGCACGAAGCTGAGTTCTATTAGATTCCGAGCCTGTAGGTTGTGTACATCTATTCCTTGACAAACGAACCGTCTATCGGCCACTTTTGCCCAAATTCACTGTGCTAGCATGTTGGAGGGTTTGTGCAACACCTGGCTTCGGCCATCTCCTGGGGCGAGGGCCGTGCACCTCCACACTATACCAGTCAGTCCCTCGGTCGTGCAGCCCGGAATGGATTCATCTGATGCGATGCCATTCTTTCGGCCATTGAACGACGGTTGACTGTTGCGGACTACTAAAGTGCTTAGTATTGTCTGCTAGATCGATGACACTCCTGTGCTCCTGTGGCTGTATGGAAAACGATAGCGAAAACTTCCGTGTTAACGCGTCCATAGATATGAGCCACTAAGGGCAAGGCACCCTAGCATCGTGCCCCGGCTTCTTTGTCGGCACTGCAGGAATCTAAGGTAGCGCAGTTCGATCAATTAGGATGTTTCACCTCTTGATGGGTTGGTCATTGGTGCCAGTGGCCATTGATTGCATGGGCGCCTGGGCACAGGTACAACTACTGCTAGCCATACGCAGCCCTTCGTTCTACACGCATGCGAATGCTTCGGACTGTAGGGATTTCAACGCCAGACAGCGCTAAGAACTGGAGCATCCGCACTGACGCTGAGCACGCATCTTGAGGCCGACGCTTCGACCAAACGAAAATGCTTCATGGCCCACTGTACTTTCTTGGAGAATTCAGTGGCCAATTAAACATCGCGGCGAGCGCTTCGCATGGATCTCATTGGTCGAAATCCTGCCAATGGCCTTGCAGTGACCACTTCCCTTGCGGCCACGATGGAGGTCCGCCGCGTCGCCCTACCGCGACCATGCGCGCCCTACTGCTCGTGGAACTCGAGCATTCAACGGGTCCCCGGAGAACAAAGTCGCGACTTCAGCCTCGTGTGCGAAGACGGCAGCGTCAAAGTCCTCCGGTGGGAGCAGGACTGCTGCGCGCTGGAGGTGACGCAGGCACTCGGGACTGTGGGCATTGGCCGCTTTGCCCTCGCCTGGTCTGCGGATGGGGCTTTTGTGGCCGTGGCCCATGAAGAAACGATTCGCATCTACGACCGCGACTGGTCGCTGCTCTTCGCGCAACCACTACCGTACTACGCCAAGCACGTGGCGCTCACGTCGTCTATCGTAGCCGTGGGCACCTCGAATGGTGCTTACATTTACACTTGGTGCCGGGACAGCCCGATGCAACAAATTGACTTGGTGTACCCCCAAACACCCGTGTCCTACTGCTGTGCCTCGCCGTGCGGACAATGGCTGGCGCTAGGAGCCACGGACGGCCGCGTGCAGCTGCGGAGGCTGCCCGATCGCACCATAGCGCTCGAAGTGCTGCTTCCTTCGACGCGGGTGACGTCCGTGGCCTTTAAAGACACACGGGTCGTCTTCGCCGTGAAAGACGGCCACGTTGCGGTGTACGAGTTCAGTGCGAGCGGGTGGCGCGCGACGTATCCGCCGTTGCGCTGCCACGCGACTCCGGCCCCAAACCATTTCCTCGGGTACCCATCGAGCACGCTCGTTGCCTTCTACGGGTCGCTCGACTTTGTCGCCGTGCTTCACAGTTCACAATTCATCGACGTGATCGACATCGAGTCCGGCCGGGCGGTCGACCGCGTTGTTTTCCCGGCCAGCGTGATGCTCATGGGGCTCGCGTATTCTCCGAGCACCGGCCTCGTGGCTCATGACGTCTCAGGCGCTTGCTTCCTCGTCTCCTGGAGGCACGGCAACGCGCTCTTGCCCCCCCGCAACGCCTCGGAGGCAGAGTACGCAGCCAACGGCCTCACGTTGCGGCAAGCGGCCGTCAGCGGCACGATCGAAATTGTCGACGACGCCACGGGAGCTATCGTCGCCGCGCCGTTCTTGCCGCCAACGACATTGCGGGATCTCAACACCAAAGTCGACAAGCTCCGTACCTTTTGTCTCCAGCGCGACGGTGCAGGTCTCGTAGTGGGATACGGGCACACGATCTTTCGCCACGCTGCTGGTCGCTGGGAGCACTGGCTGGCCCCGCGAGGCGTCGTTTCCATGCATGTCCACGCAGGTATATTGTTGAGCGGTCGATTTGGTCCCTTGAATGAGCGTAGGACACGTCTACGTGCACAACCGTGAGAATCATAGCATATGCATCCTCGACCTGGCTGTGATGGAGTGCATCGCGGTGATTGCGTCGGACCAGGATCCGAAGATGCCGCTGCAGCTGCGGGTGCACGGTGCCGAGGACGGCGTGGAGCTGCAGTTGGCCGAGAACACTGCATCCAGCTCGGTTCTATGGAGCTGCGCCCATCCCCGGCAAGACACATCGTGCTAATCCAAATGAACGTGATTATATCCACCAAGTGAACCAAGGAACGCTCGGAGGATGCATCCTTCCTACCACTGGACCCATCCGTCTGTAGAAGCGTCACCGAAGGTCACCGTCGGACTCTCCTCCTTGGCTTCTTCTCCTAGCCACCTACGTACCACTAAGAAACCTCATCCTCTCTTCTCTTTGCCCACACTCCGAGCGATGGCTCCTTCCTGCTTCGTCCTCCGCTCGTCCGCAGCCCCCATCCGCCATGCTGCAGCGCCCGCCGGCGCCCGGTCTTCAAGGTCGCGAAAAAAACACGATTTCTCGGCCAAATAATATCCCACTGGGGCCGAGGCGTATACAAATATCAAGTGAACCTTGCCGAGAACAGAATTAAAAACGGAGCGCCGAAGATCCCATTTCAGTCGAGGGATGTTCTGGAGCTTGAGTCGCCTCACGGAGCCGGCGCTCAAGCGGCTCTACAAGTTCGTGCTCAAGCGCGTCCTCGGGCAATTCCTCTTGCATGAGCTCGACCTCAACCAGCTGCAGGTGCACCTGGGCCAGGGGACCCTGCACCTCGTCGAGCTCGAGCTCAATACGACGGCGATCAATGCGCTGCTGGCGACTGCGGGGCTACCCGTGCAGGTCAAGCGCGGATTTCTTGGTTCAGTACGCGTCCAGGTGTCGTACACGAACCTGGCCAACGAAAGTTGCATGGTGGAGATTGACGACGTCGATCTGGTGCTCGAGCCTGTGTCTGGCGGACCACCGTCGCCCCCGAGTGCCACGCCCCCGAGGACGCCGGCAGCGACGACACCACCCGTCAATGACTACGAGGCCGATGAAGTCTCGCAGGAAGGCCTCGACTTCGTCGCAACTTGGATCGAGCGTGTCACGTCCAAAATCAAAATCACCCTCTCAAACGTGTGCATCTCGTTCGAGGACCCGCTGCATTGCCCGTGTGCGCTCATGCTAAGGCTCCAATGGCTCGAGATCTGCGACGAGACGCCCATGGACATGACCATGAACTCCAGTGTGTCCATGGCCGCGTCCACAGCGGCGCTTTTCGGTGTGCTCCACAAGAGCATCCGGGTCAAGGGCTGGCGCATTGAGCTCGTCCACTTGCAGCGCGATTCAATGGATAACGACTGGTCCGACACGGATGAACCCAAAGCCTCGACTGCCTCAGTCATGCCCATTCTCGTGAGCCCCGCTGAGCATCCGACATACATCCAGATCAAGCAAGCCCAGGTGCCGGCGCAAGGCCTCCCGGACCTCGACGTCGATGTGTTCGTGCACTCAATCAGCATTGTGCTGCTGCCCGCGCAGATCACGCAGCTACACGACCTCGTGACGACCTTCACGACCCCGCGAACGACGTCTCCTTTCCGCGCGCCACCCGTGGCGTCTATTTACCAGTCCGTGTGCGACCAGCCGCCGACGTGGCTTCAAGCGCCCGCCGACGAAGCTGCTGACGGCGCCTTCACGCTATCGCTGGCCGAGTTCCAACGCATCGAAAAGCTGCTTCAGAAGTACCAGCAGAGCCACCAGGACCTCCGGCAGAGCGCGCTGCTGGCCCGCGACCGCCCCTTCGCCCCGCCGCCCCATCGCCCGCTGCGACAGATCTCGTCGGCTGAGTCGGTCGACAGCGTGGGCCTCTCGGACCTCGAGGACGACGACTTTCACGAGTGCACCACGGGCACGTCGATGCTTGCGTCCTCCATGTACCTCAGCGCGCTGCCGCCGCCGTCTGCACCTGACCAGCACAAGGTGCTCACGAAGCTCAAGCTGCACGTGGCGCAGATCGACGTCGCGCTCGTGTACGAGAACGTGATCGACGACGATCTGCCGCCGAACGACGCCACCCCAGCGCTGCCAGACGTCGATGCCCACGAGCGGTTGCAGTTGCGCCTCAGCGACGCCGTGGTGCAAGTGGCGCTGATGCCGCTCTGGACGAGCTGCTCCCTGGCGGTGCCAACGCTCACGCTCGATGAGCTCATCTGCCCGCGGCTATCGCTCGATGCGATGGACACCGGCGCGCTGCTCTCCAGCCGCATCGTGCAGTTCCACGGCACTGAAAAGGACCTCGTCGTGTACGTCAAGGTGGATGAGGCCGGCACCGTCACCTGCACCGTGCACTGCCAGCCGCTGCAGCTCGAGTACGATATGTACATGCTGCAGCGCCTTACGACCATTCTCGCGACGATCGAGGGGCTGGGAGCGCCCTCTCCCGCGCCATCCACCGCGCCGCCGATGGCGCTAGAGGTGCACCTGCCCGTGGTCCGCGTCCACGTGCGCTTCCCGTTGGTGCCTAGCGACCCGATTCGCTTTGGACCATCGTCCAACCGCGGTAACTGCGAAGACGTGCTTGTCGTGGAGCTCACCAAGGTGACTCTCACGGCGTCGGGCGTCGTGTGCGACCGACTCCGCGTCGATCTCACGTATCCGCCAGGCGGGGACCAGCGGGCGCTGCACCGGGTTACGGACACCATCTGCGACAGCCGAAGCATGCCCCAAGGCGTCTCGATCCACGTCGCGCTACAGACGCCGACGGCGGAGGAGCTGCAGGCAGCGCAAGACGTCAAAGCCGGCTTGCGCGACACGTTTGCGAGCGACGCATCCATGGAGAAGGGTCATGTGGGCTCGGATGACGGCAGCGAGCCCGGGATGCAAGCGCAGCAGCTGCAAGCGGCCGCCATCGCTGCGTCCACCTACCACGTGACGGTGACGGTACCGGCAGCCACAGTGACACTGGCCAAGGCCTCGTACGACCGGCTTATGATCCTCACCGAGGCTCTTCTGTCGATCAACCCCGTGGACATCACGGGGCTTGCACCAACGACCGCGCTGCGGCCGTGCTTCCTCTCGCTCGAGGTGCATCTGCAGGAGGGCGACCTGCTGCTGCAGCCGGCGGCGGCGCCGGCCTACCGCCTCGCGTTCAACCAGGCGCATGTGTTCCAAGTGACGCAGTGGCTTGGCAGCCTCACGTCGCGGCTCCACGTTGCAGTACAAGACGTATCACTCTTCGAGGGCGAGACGCCGATCCTGTACAAGACGTGCTGGGGGGTGGCGAAGCCGTCGCCGGTGCTGTTGTGCCTGATGGAGACGACGGAAATCGCCGAAGACATGCGCGACATCGGCGTGCAGCTGCACCTGTCGCACCTTACGTGGCGCTACGACATGGCGGCGACGTGGCTTGCGGACTGCCTGGCCGTGCTGCTCACCGAGTACCCGCAAGCCATCGTGCCGCTCGACACGCCGACAATGGCCACGGCCGCCATCGACCGCGCACAGGTGCCTGTGCCGTTGGCCGCGCCGCCCAAGACCGTGTTCACCAAGCTCATGCTACAGTGCTACCATGGCGTCATCGACTACGCGCCTCCGGGCATCGACGCTCGCGCGCTCCTCGTGCTCGGAAAGACGGCGCTCAGTTCGAACCTCGTGACGGACGCCACGGTGCAGGGCTACAAGGTGTCGGTGGCCGAGCTGGGCCTCTTTTGCCACCCTGCGCGGGCGCCAGACGTCTACGCGCTCGAGGATCAGTGGCTGCGGCGCACGCTTGCCCGAACAGACGGCTCGATGCAGGAGACCGTTGAGCACCTCGGCTTCCTGCAGGTTGCGTCGCTTGATATGGTCGACCTCTTTGTGCGTGTGAGCGATGCCGCTGGTGAGACGCAGCTGCAGCTTGAGCTATGCCTCGGCACCGTGCAGCTCAAGGTGTGCTTCGACTCGTTCGAGACGCTTTTGCTCGTCGGAAGCACATGGTGGGAGGAGTTTGCGTCTCAGGAGGCACCAGAGGCCGCGGAAATGGAGTCCAAGGCACCAGAGCGGCCGTTGCCGCTTTCACCGACGGGCGACCGTGCGCCGCTCAACATCATGGACCAGATCGACATGCACATGTTCAACAAGCCGACCAAGGCTCAGTGCAGCGACACGGAAGCGCGTCTGCTGCACAACCAGGTGCGCGAGGCAAAGAAGCCGGCCAAGGCAGCTCCAGCCAAGCCGCTCGTTATCGAGGACTTTTTCGCAACGGAGAAGCCGCCAGCCGCAGACGACAATCCGTGGTTCACGCCCGTGGGGCCTGCCGCGGTGGCCTCGCCCGTGCTACACGAAGCGAGCGCGCGCTGGCTGCCCAAGGATGAGGGCAAACCCCCGGCGTCGCCAACGGTGGCGTCGTCTTTTGAGGCCGTCGACAGCGGCGACGACAGTGACGCAGGCGATACGACGCTGGACGAGCTGCTTACGATGAGCCTGAGCATCAACGACTCGGAGGAAGTGGAACTGGAGATGAACCTCGATGGCGATATGCGCCTGGAGCTCGACCGGCTGCTGAGTGAGGACGCGCAGGAGATGACAGAGGACGAAGATCTCAGCCCCAAGGCGGCTAGCGTCGTGGACATGGCCTCACCGCTGGCGTCTCCGACCCACGACGAGAACACGGGTACGACCGATGCTACCAACGCCCATTACAACGATTCGTAGCGCGCTGGTACGACCAAGACACGACGCCGCCCATTTATTTGCACCACGTGGAGATCCCGATCAGCGGCACGGCGGCCGCCCTCTCGTTTGGCGAAAAGGAGCTCGCCTGGGCACACCAAACACTGGCCAAGTCCGTTCTGCGGTCCACACCGCGGCTCACGGCTTACTAGGGAGTGCGCGCGGCCGATGCCAGCGCCTGTGCTTCTCAAGAGTATCCTTCTCCGCGACTTCAACGTACAGATGCGGCTCTTTGGCGGCTCGGACTGGGCGACGTCCTCGACGCCACCCAAGGCGCCAGTGCCACCCGCTCCTGCACCGCCGTCGAGAAAGACTCAACACCTGCTCGACGCGCTGCTGGACAACTACGTAGACGACCATGAGCGTAGCAAAGCACCTCGCGGCCGCCCCGCAACGAACCGCAAGACGGAGGAAATGCTGGAGCTGCGCCTCTCGAACCTTAAGGTACGCGGCTCGAACGCTCGCTACTGATGCTTGGCAGCTGCGGCTGGACCTGTACGAAGAGAATGTGGCGCAGCCGCTCGCGAGCAACACAGTGCTGCACATCGGGGACCTCGAGGTGCTCGACTACATCAGCACGTCGCAGATCCGCAAGCTGCTGTGCTACTGGAAGTCGGATACGCTGCATCCGCGGCAAACGGGCACACCGATGTTCCATCTGCACCTGATGACGCTGCGGCCAGACGCACTGCAGGCGCGGCCGCGCGCGGCGCCCGAGGAGCACCGCCTCAAGCTAAAGATGCTACCGCTGCGCATCAACCTCGACCAGGACGTACTCGACTTCCTCAAACACTTTGCTCCCAAGGGACCGACACCGGCGCCGGTCCCTGCGACGCCCCCGCTGGCGTCGCTGCAGCCACCGACGCTCGTACTCAACGAGGCGACCACCGCCAACAGCAGCGACTGGTTTTTTCAGAGCGTCGACGTGCGTGCGTTCAAGATCAAGATCGACTACCGGCCGCAGCGCGTGGACTACGACGCGCTGCGAGCCGGGGATTACATCGAAGTGATCAACCTCTTCGTGCTTGAAGGCATGGAGCTGACGCTGCGCCACATCAAGCTCACGGGCGTCGACGGCTGGGACTCTCTCGGCCAGCAAACGCTGCTGTCGTGGGTGCAGGACATCTCGCGGTAGTTACCGGCAGTCGCAAAGTAGGCTTAGCCGGCGTAGGCACCAGATCCACAAGTGCCTCGCGAGCGTCGTCCCGATGCGCTCGATCACCAACATCGGCGCCGGTGCCGCGGACCTCATCTTGCTGCCGATGGCGCAGTATGGCAAGGACCGTCGCGTTGTGCGGGGCTTGCGCAAAGGTGGCGGCGCCTGGACGACAATGCTCACGCATCCGTAGGAGCCAAGTCGTTTCTGAAGAGCGTCACAATCGAGACGCTCAACACGGCCTCGCGAGTGGCCCGCGGCACCAAGGCGCTCCTGGAGCACGCCGACGAGATCATCCACGACTCACAGAAGCGAAAGAAGCACTCGTTCAACAGCCGGAAGGGCAACACGCACGCGCGGTATCTCATGAGCCAGCCGGCGACGGCCTCGGAAGGGCTCAGCCAAGCGTACGCGAGCATGTCGCGGGTCGGACAATTCCGGGGGGCTTGGTTGACGATGGCCTAGGAGCTGCACGTAGTGGCCAAGACTATCGTGGCCGTGCCGCTGCTCGAGTACCAGCGAACGGGCTCTCATGGCTACGTGAAGAGCGTGATTCGCGCTGTGCCGGTCGCGGTGCTCCGTCCGATGATCGGCGCCACGGAGGCCATGTCCCGCGCGTTCATCGGTGTTCGCAATGCCGTGGACCCTGAGATCAAGGAGGACATGGAGAACAAGTTTAAAGATATGGACAATTAAGTGCGCCTCAGGCTTAGTCGTCGTCATCGCTGTCGGCGAGCTTGGACCACATTGTTTGGCTGCGCACGTCTGCAGGTGCCTTGACTGTCTTCCCCCCAGTCGGTACGGGCGCCCCGGCAAGCGTCGGGAAGGCGCGCTCGCTGTGGATGGGAATGCGCTTGTCCGTGGAAAAGCCCTCGTTCTTCTTCTTGGGCTTCATAGTCCAATGCGTCTTGTTCGGGTCGTTGGGCTCGGAGCCCACCTCTGCACTGTCGTCGTCCTCCTCCACGGGTGTTGCCGACGTCTGCAGCGTCGCAAGCACCTTGCCCTTCGTTTGGATTACGGGCTTCTTGGGCTCCAGGGGGGGCGACACTGGCGCGGCCACGGGTGCAGGCGCAGCCACCGCCGGTGCCGGCGCCTTCTTCTTGCCCTTCTTCTTGGCGAAGAAACTGCTCACCTTCGCATCCGGAGTCGAATCCATTTTTGGCCACCGCACAGTCGCCGCCGCCCGCGTTCCGATTGGGTACTTTTTATACGCTTTTGATTGGCTTCTGCTTCTCGTCCCCGGCGCGGATTGGCTGAAAATATAGATACTTAGTTGCGTGCACCGAACGCATTGCCGCCTTCGCCATGAATTTAATAATGGTGATCTTGCCATGACTTAAAACACGCGTTTTCGCGCGCCAGAAATCATGCCGAGAATGGGCGTTGGAAGATGGCACATCGTCCGCGGAACCAACGACGGAAGCGGCTGTAGATGGAATGGTTAGTTGCGCATTCGCTACCAACCTCCGCCACCTGTATCGATGGCTGCGGCAGGGTGCCATGCCAGCCGTCAGCAACGACGCGCACTTCCACACACCCAACAAGCGACTTTTCGCCAGAGCGCAGTTCTTCGTCCGTTCGTTGTCCATTCTTTCGCCCTTCCTCGTGTTGCGGAGCTACCATGGCAGTCACTCGGTCAATGGGCCCGAGAATCGCCCAAACGATAAAAAGCCACGACGAGGCTACAGTGAACAACAGCTCGCCTCGGGCTTCGGACGCATGTTCGACTATGGAGCCTTGATATCAGCCACCAACTGCGACGGTCTCTTGTTCTTCAAGAAGAATAGCGTTGTATTCGACCGTGCGCGCCCATATTGAGCACGTTTTTGTGTCCGACACGATCACGCTCGGCCAAGTTCCTCCGTGCCAGTGTCAAGCTCGTGCTTTGCTTTGCTCGCGCTTCTCCGCACCCATCATGCACGCCTGCATCACGAAGCTCAGCGCGCGGTGACTGCCGTCGCTGCGAGTGCTGCTGCCGCCCACCCGAACAGTCGAGCCTCATGGCACCTGGTAACGAGGTGAATGCCCTAAGCCCACGTCTTGACCTCGTTAAGTTCTCGAACCAAGCCCCCTCTCAAGTTGCTCTGGAGGCGCGAATGGTCGAAAAGGCTGCGTTCGCCCTAGTTTCGTCAGATCTCCTTTAGGACCAGCTCATCGAAGTTGCGAACAAGCTCCCTGTGGCCCAGCGTTGCACCTATCTGGGCGATACCCAACGTTTTCTGCTCCCGTTTGCGCCTCAATTGCCGACTCAATGCATGTGTCGTGGAACCCAAACCAAGACCAGGACTCAGTTTGTGTGTAGGGCCAACGAATTTGTAGTCTTAACTGACACATTGCAATGCCAAGCCTACTGAAAGCTATCATGAGGTAACGCATGCGGCAGACCGGAATTGATAGTGTACATGGAGCTTAACACAACGACTAACTTCTTGGACAGTTGGGCTGGTGAGCGTGCAATAGATCAAGGGCCAAGCTCATAGCCAGCACATAGAGAACATCGTGGCTCGGGTACACAGTCAATTGAAACGATGTGGCCTCCACCCGCCGCTTGGCGCTCGCTAGGCGAAGCTGGTGCCAGTTGCCCACATACAGGACAAACCCCGTCGCGTCGGACGCCGTGATCTCGTAGTTGAGGCCCGTGAACCACCCATGATACGCCACGGCGGTCATCGCCTCAACGTTGCCAACGAGACCTGGCACCGCCGTCGTATCGAAGGTGACCGCATCGCCCGACGCGGCCACAGCGGCCGCCACGTCCGCGAGGCCGTCGCTGTCGTCTCCATGGAGGCTGCACATGGGAAGCACCCGACGAAGTACGAGGCTCTTTGCAGACGTCCACGCGACGGACGCGAGAGGCTTGCCGTCAATGTCGAGCACCATGCACGCGCCCGAGGCGTCGATGGCTCTGACGACGAAGTACACTATTCCCCCGGGCCCGAGTACATGCCCTGTTGCGTCGAGCGCGGGTCCTTGCCGAGGCTTGATGACGCGGAATGTCTACAAATCGGGTTTTGGGTGTTTGGGCTGTAGTGCTGAGTACCATGTCGTGGTCGTACACTAGCACGGGAAGCCGCGCCGGCGCGTGGCATGGGTGGCGGGCGACAAGGGCGCGCGAAGCTAGCATTGCCAACTCCCAGTCATGTCGGCAGACGGCCTGCACGATGCGACGGGCTTCCTTTTCGGCACGTCGACGGATGTGGTTTGCTTTAGATCGCCGAACGTACATCTGACCCGCGATCTGACGTATGCATGCAGCTTCGTTGGAGGATAACCCAAGACCACAGTGGAGACGTGAGTCTTGGAGAATGCGTGGCGACTCAAACAATCGCAAAAGCAAGCGCAGCACTTCGCGAGCTGCTCGTCGCTTGCCCATGAGTGCGCCTATAACGGGATGCGGCATGGCAAAACCAACAACCTCGACGTGCTCGATTGAGGTCTGGAGCGATGCTAGCAGTGACCGCGCCGATGTTAGTGTCAAATGCACATACTTGCGGAACTGAATCGAGTCGCCGTGGCACTCAAGGCAAAAGGTAAAGACTCCCTTCTCGGCGCAACACAGCTCGACGTCGACGCCAACGCGGTCGGTTGGTACCGCAGGCAGAAACACCGCGGACGGCAGGAGCGGCGCTTCGTGCTCGGGAACGTACCGCTCGAGGCCTTGGCGCAGGAGGCCGCAGTCGCCCATCGTCGATCGCAATTCCAAAACGAACCCCAAGATCGTTTCAGAACCGTACGTACATGTGTGTACGGGAATCGTACGGTACTTCAACTCAGCTGCTGCGCTCGGAATATTTGCACCTGGAGATTGTCCACTTTGCCGTTGCCAATACCACATTGCGCTTAAGCCCACCGGCAACTCATAAGCAAACAAGGTTTGCACTACAGTAGGCTGCAAGGCCATCCTTGTGCGTAGTCACGAGGAATCAAATTGCTCGCTGGTTTTGCGCTTACAAGTTCGCCGACAAGGTTCGGCTTAGAAAGGCGGCCACGGCGGCACTGTAGCGTTCGGGAAACTGCAGGTAGTGGCATACATGGGGGCTCGTAACAAAGTCGACTTCTTCGACGTGGGTCCCGATCGCTTTGGCATCGTTCATGGTGTCATGGACGTCGCGAGGAGGGACTATGGTATCGGCCGCCGAGTAGAGAAATAGCTTGGGGATCGCAGCGGACTGGAGGATTTGAGCCTCGTACTGCAACCGCACTGGATGCTTCAGGCCAAAGACCCACGCGATGGCACCCCAGCTGAGCAAGAGCGTCTTCATCAGACCAAAGAGCAGCGCATGAAGCCACGACGACTTTATGTGTTCGACGAAAGGGGCGGGATTAGCCTCGTTGCGTTGAGGCACGGGTGGCGCAGAGTCGAACACCATTGAAACGACCGAGTACGCTTGCTGGTGTGCCTTGAGCTGCTGCTCAACACAATACCACGAGCGCGCACCGCCACCCGACAGCATGTGCACGTGAAAGCGGAGGGTTTTCCCTGGCTGCAGCAACTGAGCCGTGACGTTGCTATGCACAGACGCCACAGGCGTGAAAAAGTCAGCGCCACGACTTAGCAGCACGATGGGCTCGTCGTATCCGAGGTTCTTGTACATCGACGCATACTTGCTTACTGGCCGTGCGGTTCCTCCAAGCCAGCCACAGACAACTACCTGGACGGGCTCTCGGAGGTCGACCATGATCAGTGCAGATTGTAAATTGACGATCAGATAGATGTGGGGGGCATGGCCTCATGCATTACTACGTCGTAATCTTGGGCGTGGCTGAGGATTTGGTCTTGCATGAGTGTTTTTAGACTTGCAGCCAAATCTGATTGGTGAAAAACAGGAAGATCATCGTATCATGATTGGGTAAATCTCGTAAATCTTTTGGCACCTTTGATGTTATGGACAATTGAGTTTGCACTTGTGTTGGGTTCCATTCTACATGGAAATTTAGTTAGTTCTGCACAAAAATTAGTCGAACTTCTTGATGATGACATGTACTTGCCTAGTGCCGAGAGTATGTTGCTTACCCGAATCCACGCATGGAAGACCAGCCAACGGAGTGCATGGCTATGGGCTGGTTCGCTTCTCATAGCGGTCTTCCTCGAAGAGATGGTTGTTTGTCTACAGCTATGGTATGGTCATTTTCCTATACATGAAGCCGCCTCAGTCATTCTACAATAGCTCGCACGAAGATGTGCTCCACGACGGCCGAGTACAATACCCATTTTGTAAATATTCCATACAAATACTGTGGATGCAACCTCGCTGTTTTCTCGCAATTACAGTAGCCTCTTTGGGGCCAAAGTTCATTCACCGCAAGCTTATTCACCGCAATATTCCGATACGTGTTTCGTTAAGAATGTACCAAGGACATTGATGTAGCGTTCCGGGTCATAAGCTAAATGGGCCACGTGCGGCGATCGCTCGAAATCCAGCTGCTCGACGACACCACCGTGGTTTCTAGCCTCAGTGATTGCGGCCTCGACGTCCACTGCGCTGATGACCCGGTCGGCAGACGAGTAGAGAAATAACTTCGGGATTGATGCTTGTTCCCGGAAAAAACGTTGCCACATTAGCGTGAAAGCGTCCGTCGAGTTGGTGAGTACTGGGTACGAGCCAAGGGCAACCATGAAGGCGCGCATAGCGACGCAGTCCCAAAGCGTCGGCAAGAACGGTGCCCCGCGCCATGTGAAGGCAAGGGCTCCAAGCCGCGGCGAGTACGGGGCGGAGTCGAACACCATGGCAGGCACAGAATAGGGTTGCTGCCGAGCGCGCAAGTGCTCCTCGAAGCAATACCATGACCGACATCCGCCGTTCGAGAGCATGTGCGGAATAAGCTCCACTTTTGTTCTGGCATCGACGGATTCTAGGGTTGTAGTTGCGTGAACTAACTTCTCGTGCTTCAGAAAGTCTGCCTTGGTGCTGAGCAGGACCACGGAATCGTACCCCAGACGCTTGTACAACTGGGCATACTTGGTCACTGGCCGGGAAGGGGCGTCCATCCAGCCGCAGATCACGGCAATGCGCTTGACCGTCATGCAAAGGTAGACTGAAATGAATTGTGGCTCCAGCAGCACTCAAGAGATGGATGTGAAGCTTTGGGTGGGGCCATATGGTGGGCCCGGCCCACCTACGCGTCCCTTCTTTTCTGTTGTGTGCATGCTGAGTACTACTTCAGTATGTACGCAACATGATGGCCTCTACCGCCCTGTTATTGCCCTGCTACTAGTGTATACTTGCACTGTCTGTACTTGAGGCTTTATAAATACGCTTGGAAAAAGTAGATTGAACGTGCTTTGCGCCCTGGTTTTCGTGGGTTGCTGGAAGTGCTTCCAAGCGCTGCAGCTTGGAATACCGATCCTGGTACGAAACGAAAAGCATTTTACCGCCTCTGATATTGAGGGACTGGAGCTAATAGCGAATATCGATGCAAACAATCCCAGACGTCGCTAATTTGGGCCGAATTCCACAACAACTACTACTTTGTGAATAATGAGCTCTGACACAGATGGACAGACATGTTAAATTGAATTGCGATAACAAGTTCGCACTAAATTGAGCTCTACCATTGGAGTAGCCACCTCTCTCGCGCAAATGTTCATCATCTCCGAGTAGTAATTTCTAAAGTTGATGAATGATTTTTGTACCACGTTCAATGGCATAGAACTTTGGCTGAAGAGAGCGTTTGCATGTTCCCGGTGGATGCCGCCTACTACTATGTTGCCGTGCTCGCGGCAACATTGCCACACTGCAGGCGTGTCCGCCGCTGCTGGCTCATGTCTTAAAGTTAATTTATCGGGTGATTGGCGGTCTGACCGGTGTCGACTCAGTTGTCTTTCCCAAGAACGACCAGGAACGCCAAGGACGATACCGGCGTCGCAGAGGATACGTTTGCTATTGAGAGGTACACCTCGGCAGGATTCGCGCATGCCAAATGCGAGCACGTCAATGCCTGGAACGAAAGACGCGACAACATGAAGGAGGGTGTCACTGTGAACCGATGTCGTCGGGGCTTGGGTGACCGACCCTTTTTCTCATCAACCGTTCGCGAAACAATTATGACAGGCGCCGAGGCCACCACCGTTGGATCATTTTAAAGCGATTCCAATCAACGGTGAAAGTATCCGACTTCGTGATAGTCTACACCTGGTTGGGATCCGCAAACCGCCCTGTAGGAAAGAACCAACATATCTACGGCAAATCCGGCGGCTACGGCCTTGGCGCTGCGAGTGCGAAGCCGAGGACCTGAGCGATTGACTTTCCGGACTTGCTACGTGGGAGGTTGCTGACACCTTACATTAAACTCAACATTTCGATTCAGGGTGGCTGTGTACACAACCGTGGGCCGCTGAATTCCACACGGCCCCTTCGTTGTTGCCGACTGATAGCAATATATCGAACATTGTTGCGAACTGCTCCCCATTTCGTCTTCATAGGAGCTTCTTAACATGTACTACAGCGCGCCGGTTGGACCGTCGAGTTGGAGGACTCAACAGATCCTCCCTCTCATTGATCGATTCCAAATGGTTAACGGAGACGCGTAGCACTAATTCAAGGAAGAGGCCAAAGTGACAACTGGCGAGTATGGAAACCTGTCCGATATATTACTAGGGTTACCGCGTCCTGGAGCTGTGGCCCCATCAAATCTGCCAAGAAACCCTAATTATATGGTTGCTTTATCGAATCAAAGACCCAATCTAGAACAACAAAAGTAAACGAAGCTTTTTGGTGCATCAATTGACAGATGTGGCCATTTTTCGCTTCAGTCAGAGCAATATCTACAATATCGACAATTTTATCCATTTTTCGCTTTTAGCGTAAGGATGTCATGGTAGTACCTCGTCGTGTTAGTTCCGACAATGGTTTCGACGCATGTTAGGCGCCATATAAAGAATGGAGCCAAATTATTCGTAAGGCATTCATTTTCACCGGGCAACGTCCCCAAACCCATACAACAAATGCACTATTGTTGTAGTCGCACGCTTCGGTGACGTGTATAGCCAGCGAACACACGAGGCACAGCATCTACTTGTTAGTCGTATACGCTCCTTATTTTTTCAGGTACTTGCGCAAAAATGTCTGGACAGCTTGCGTGTAGCGTGAGGGATCGGCGGCGTAGTGGGAAACGTGCGGCGAGTCGGCAAAGTCAACTGCTTCGACGACCCCGCCGTGGGACGCGGCCTCGTGCATCGCAGCTCGAACGTCTGTGGCCGCCACGATCTTGTCACTCGACGAGTACAGAAACAGCTTGGGAATCGATGACTGCTCCAGGAAGAACCGCTGCCAGTGCAGTGTGAAGACGTCAGTCGTCCGTGTCACGAGCGGGTACAAGGAGAGCGCGATTAGGAACGCCCTAGTTCCCAGCACCTGCAGGCGCGATGGCAGTAGCGTGGCACCCTGCCACATCCAGACAAAGCCCCCGAACGAGGCGACACTAGGCGAGGAGTCGAAGATCATGGCTGGCACCGTGAACGGCCGCTTGGCCTCGCGAAGATGGTTCTCCAGGCAGTACCACGACCTGCACCCGCCGTTCGAGAGCATGTGTGGAATGAGCTCGTACGAGTCGCCGACCGCGGGCAGCAGCGCGGCCGCTGCCTTCGGGTGGACGTTGGCCGCCGACGTGAGAAAGTCGCGTTGGGAGCTCAGTAGCACGACGGCGTCGTAGCCGAGTTTGCGATAGAGCTGTGCGTACTTGTCGACAGGGCGGGCCGCGCTCTCCATCCAGCCGCAGACTACCACCACGCGCCTCGCCACCATCGTTCCTCGAGTTCCTGGTCGTTCCTGGGAAAGGCTGCTGCGTCAACATCGTCAGGCCGCCAATCACACGCACCGAAAGCGACGGCGCGACAGCCGATTGGCCGCCGACGATCTACTCAAAGTGAAAGGTCGCGACAGGGGCGGTGGGGTCGAGAGGCCACCAGCCCCCGCGGGCACCATAGCAGAGGGCGCATCCGCCAGGAGCTGTGAGGGCAGCCTTTAGCGGCAGAACAGAGCGAATTCGATAGTCACGTTAACTCTGTTTCGGCACTTTAATGCTAGATATGGTGCGAGAAAGCTTGGGTTTGCACGCACTACTTCGGCGCGAGATGCTTGCGCAGGAAATTTCGGACCGTGGTGGCGTAAAGCTCTGGGGCGTGGGTAAGGATGGACACGTGCTTTGCGCCTGGCACCTCCAGCACGTCCACGTCGCCGCCATGACTTTTGGCACAGGCAATGGCGGCCCGCACGTGGGACGGATCGACAATGTTGTCCGAGGGGGAATAGAGAAAGAGCTTGGGCACATGCGGCTGCGATCGAAAGTACCGGTCCCAGTGCGCCTCGAATGAGTCCTGTGTCCGCGTCACGGTCGGGTACCATTTCATACCAATGAGCATTGCGCGGGTGGCTAGGCGCGCAAGGAACGTCGGCAACTCGGTTGTCGCTCTCCATGCGTAGTTGGCCGAGTCCCAGACATTCGTGCTTGGCGCCGAGTCAAAGACCATGGCTGGTACGACATAGCGCACGTCGGCGGCGCACAGGTAGTTCTCGACCGAGTACCACGAGCGGCATCCACCGTTCGAGAGCATGTGCGGGATAAGCTCGAGCACATCATCGGGCGACGACTTGAGCGGCATGAAGACCTGCGCCACGGCATTCGCGTGCACAAAGCGGTGTGGCTTGAGCAAATCCGCCTCACCGCTGAGGAGCACGACGGTGTCATAGCCCATGGCACCGTAAAGCTCCGTGTACTTGGACACGGGGCGCGACTTGGCGCCGAGCCAGCCGCACACGACGACCACGCGCTTCGTCGCCATCCTCGGGCGTTAGGTCAACAGATGCACTGTCCAATGAAGGCCCCCGAAAGCAAATACCAGCGACCCGATTGGCTGCACCGCCGACGCTTGACCTCCTCCAGACACCGCTGCGCTGCTGGCCGAGCTCGTGGGTACCATGGCTTTCCACGGTCGTGCCTTCGGAATTTACCAGCGCTGAAGTGAGCAAAGTGCTGCAGCCTGGCAGTCCCTGATGCGCCACGCATACGTTCCCAAATAGCACGAATTCCGGATATTATCGTTTGGATCCAGGAATTACGGATAATCCTAGATTTAAAAGTTATATTTTTCAGTTCGACTTCAACCTCGTCATGGTCAAGGAATTCCTGGCGCCGACGTCCGATCGCAGTGCTCAGCAGCGCTTGAGTCGGGGCATATCGGCCCATTTGAAGCACGTTCGCGAGACCACCAGCGCAGGACGCAGCTATCGATACTCTATGCCATACTAGTATTGTCTATGATGCGATGCGCCCGATTGAGCCAGCTTCAGTAACTGAAGTGCGAAATGGCTTTGGATCAGTTGGGCTCGATGACAAGCCAAAGCCTCTTTGTCGATGAGAAAGAGACGTCTGTCCCGCCACCTCCCTTGCAGCCCGTGAAGACCGAAGACTCCACCACTCAATGGCATCGTGCAATGAACATTCAAAGGCTTTGGTGCAAAAAACAAGTGGACTGTAAGCTGGCCTTGACAGAGGTCGTTGGGCGACACTGATGCGAGCTCTGCCGACCTTGGGCTCCAGAGGAACCCTGCTGACTGTGAACTCTTGTCGGAGTCGCCCGCCGTACCGGATGCCATGGGTGGCATCCGTACTCGGTGCGATCTTTGTACCTCTGGTTAGAATCGCTTTCACTGGAAGCAAAGGGCAACATGGAGTCGATGTCGGGGCACACGGTGGTCGTCACGGGAGGTGGGAGTGGCATTGGTCTCGCTCTTGCGTCGCGCTTCCTGGCTCAAGGCAACACCGTCATCATCGTCGGTCGCCGCGCCGAAAAGCTCGCAGAGGCCAAGGCTGCCCATCCTGGCTTCGAGACTGTTGTCGGTGACGTGGAGACGGCAGCGCAGC
>JNBR01000076.1:0-44692 GCA_002081595.1 Achlya hypogyna | reverse complement strand
GTTGCGTGAATCACACAAGGTACAAAGACGGCGACCCACGGCCTTTTGGACGGGTGGCGGCGGCGCCTCCGAGAAATCGTCCATCGCAGTGTCATCGAGCGAAGGGTCGTCGACGACCTTCTTCTTGGTGACGACGGGCACCGGGGCACCGCGAGGCACGCGCGGCGCCGCGCCCATGTCCTCAATGTCGCCAACGTCTGCGACGGGCTGGTTCTTGATGCGCGGAATACGTGTGAATCTACGCGGTTGCGGTCGGCTGGAACCTGCCGAGGCACGAGCTACCCAAGTTTGGTCTGGCGCTTGGTGTCGTTGAGTTCGCGGAAGCGCCGTTGCATCCAGTCGGGCAGTGGGATGCGCGGCACAGGGTTCGGGACGTTCTGGAAACCCGCAGGCAGCGAAATGATCTTTTGCACTGTCCCCGCAAAGCTACGCCGATCGGTAGGATTCCTCTCGAAGCGTGGGGAACATACCGTGTACGGTAGTAGTCCCAATCAAGCAAGTTGCGCACGTCAAAGTCCGTGAGACTTGGGTCCCGCAGCCACTTGCGCAGAAAGTGCCGCTTAATCTACCGCAGGGGGCGTGAGCCCTCCACACCAGCAGCAACCACCGCACCGCTGGCTCCGCCGCAAAGATGGCCGTCGGCACCGCGCGCTCCGTAACCTTCTCGCCATACGGCCGCGTCACGATGATGAGCTTACACGCGAGGCCCTTGTCCTTGATCATCTCGGCGCCGAGAAACTCCCCAAGTCGTCGGGCCGTCGTGATCGCCGTCGACTTTTGCCCAGCGTAGTCTTCCAGCTTGCCCGTCATGTTCTTGTTCTCGGTGAGCAGCGCCATCAGCTCGTCGTCCTCCATGTCGCGCCCGCGCGTGTCGAGGACATCAAGCCTACGCTCGCATAAAGCGCCGAATGGGTCCAAGTCAATACCAGCGGTTGGCAATTTGCGCCACGGCGGCGTAGCACTCTGTAAGCGTCGAACCGTCGAGAAAAGAAGCAAACACTTGGCTCTGGAAGGCTTTGATAAGCTCGAGTTCTCCGCGCCGTTTGAGCTCGAAGCCTAAGGCGAGTGTGGGCGACGCCGGAGGGCGCCAAGGTACCCTTGAGCTCTGTGAGTTTGTTGTTGAAATTGAACACAGCGTAGCGCTTCTTGAGAAGCTTGCCCTCTTCCGTCGACGCCGGCAGCACCATGCACTTGTACGGGCCGTCGAGCTCGAAGAAGATGGAGCACTCGGACCGCGTTTGGTACGTGCCTACGTGCGCAATCAGTAAAGCAAGATGGCGAACCAGATGCCTACCATCGAGCTGCTCCTCGTACTGGTGGTTGGTGTATTGCTCTTGGATGTCGGCGTTGAGCATCACACACGGATACGTGATGGAGCTACCAGAGAGATACGTATCGCCGCTACGGAATGTCTTCTACCGCGTCGAGCCGTCTTGGAGCTTGAACTTGAATGTGTCTGGAAACGACGCTGGTAGAATGGCCCAGATGCCATCCGTGTCCAGTTCGAGCGGTCGGCCGATCTGCTCCACGAGCTGCCGCGCGCGTTGGATGATATTGGAGCCCGTGTTGGTGACGATGCCTACCCAGCGACGCCTCAATGGGCACAAAGGCATGGAGCAACGACGCACCAGCCATCTCCATGGAATGCCAGCGGGCTCCTTTGCGCATGACGTAGCCGTAGAACGAATTGAGAATGCACTTGTGCGCCAGTTGGAGCGAGTCGAACACGAGGCATTTGTTGGCGGCTTCAACTTTGCCGAGCACATCTAGCACACCGCTGGGACCCGCACCGTCGGCGGCAGCGCACCGTTCTTGGCTTCGGCCTCCTTGAGCTTTCTCTGCCATTGCTTGGTCAGAATCTTGTAGTCGTACCGGCGATCACGGAAAGCGCGAACCGTGTTGACATAGAAGGGGTTTTCACGCATGCACACCTAGTGTCTTCATCGTCCACCGCCGCCGCGGAGCTGCGTCGCGTACCGTCGCCGACCGCGTCTCGGTCGTCGTCACCTTGGTCTTCTTGTACACCGTTTGACAGTACTGTTTGAGGCGGTCTTGAACGAGGCTTGTTTGCTTTTCATGCGGCAATTGATGGAACGGGATTTTGTTCACGGTCTCGTAGCTCAGCTGCGTTTTGATCGACTGGAACTCGGCATTTGTCGCTGGGTAATAGTCGCCGCGCCACACCCACTCCATGGGCCGTTGGCACGACAGCTGCTCCGTTTGCCTGGACCCCATGAGGCGCTAGCATGAAGCAAAGCTACGTACGCTGACATGCACGTGGTGCTATGAACGCAAGCGGCACAGTCCGTGGGCGCCACCATCGCACACGGCTGAAGACGGTTGGTCAAGATGATATTCGGGTACATGGCCGCGACGTCGAGGTGGTAGATGCTGGGCCGCTCCATGCGCGATGGCTTGTCGCGCAAAAGCTCCAAACCCTCGACGATGGCCCGGCGGATTTCATTGTAGTTGGTCACGTGGTGTCGGGGTACGTCCAACTCGACCTCGAGCGCAAACGTCAAGTCGCGATCGATATGGTGGATGAGCATCTAGGGCCGACATGAGCGCGGTGTCCGACCGCTGGTGCGTACGTCGAAGGCAGCAGGCGTCACATTGAACTGGTACTCGAGGTCCGCGCGGAAGACACCACTTTCAAGACACTCGACATGGCCGCCAATGTACGTTTCGCTCTCGACGATGTGGCCCTGGTACGATGTGCCTACAGCACATGCAGTCAGACGCCAGGCGCCGGCAAAGTGCTCCACCGAGGGCCGTTGAGGTCTGTTTGTTGGGGCAGACAATGTTGCCTTCGTACGCCTCCACCATGAGCAAAGCTTCGCACAAGGTGCCACTGCCTTTGCGCAGCACGTCTTCGCTTCCGAGCGGAATGATGGTGCACAGCGAGAAGACAAACAGGTGCACATACTTGTCGTACCTACGGTGGCGGTGGATGGGGAGGCCTCGAGGAACCGCACGTACAAGTAAAAGGTGGCGACTGCATCGGACACCGAGTAACTCGCCATCTTGAGCGGATCGCTCATGGCAAGAGCTGTCATCTCTTCCGGGTCCACTTCGACGGGGTCGTACCCAAGCTTGTACTTGGTGACGGCTTTGAGGCCCTGGGAGCCCTGCGGCAAGTACGAATCGCGCTTGACCCAGCAAAAGGCGTCCATGTGCACCGCGCATTTACCACGGTACTCGCCATTGCGGTCTTTGGAGATGCCGATTTCGCGGCCCATATCGATGCCATGGACAAGCGCTCGGGCCTCCACGAACGGCCAGTCGAAGAAGTCGCCGTTATACGTGACGAAGATGTGCGGGTTGATCTCGTTGACATGAGCAAAGAACCGGTCGAGCAACGCGCGCTCGTTGGGAGCGTTAAAGCATTCAAACGGACCGTTGTACTCCTTTGTTGGCGTGTACTCGAAGTCGTCGACGTCCTCCGACACGAATTCGCGGTTCACAATCAGGTAGCCCTAGAAGCCGTGCGATAAGGTCTCTTGGGCGGGCCAGCAGCGGTACCTGGCGGTCCACCATGTACGAGATCATGTAGATTTGGTCGTGGGTGGCGTCGGGGAACTTGAGCGGCGCCTTGGTACATTCAATGTCGAAGGCCAGCACGACAGGCTCAGCCTTGTCGACCATGTCCATGATCTAGATTGCAGGGAGGCGCTTGGATTGAAGGAGGAGGAGCGCGACGTACGCGGGACACCTTGGCGACGTCTTGCTCCATCTGGACGGTGTACCAGGCACCAACGCGGATGCCGAGATCGATGGCCACGCGCATGAGGTACGGTACGTCGTACTCGCGCATGTCCGTGAGCGACTCCATGTCGTTGAGAGATTCGCCCGCGGCGAATGCTTCGTTCGTCTTGAGCTGTTGCTTGTTGCGCGTAATGATCGGTTGCAACTGTTGCTTGGCGTCGACCAAGTCCGAGACCTGCTCAACGTTCGCTTTAGTAGATGTAGAGAGGCATATACCGTGTGGAAGACGAGCTTAATATACTGCGCTTTCATGCCCGAGAGGTGGTTCGGCATGTCGAGGTCCTCCAGCTGCACAATGGTGGCCGAGAGTAGCGTCGCTACCAGCGTGCGCTGGCAATATCTAGCGTAAAGCACGCATCATACCCGGTGAATATGCGTATGGGACGTACGCCAAGGCCTCGCCAAGCCGCTTGGGTGGTGCGCCCACAAAGAAGTAGGGCGCGTGAATTACGCTGGCCTTGAACGAGCTGCCGTCTTGCGCCAGGAAATACAGGTCGACGCCGCTGCGCTCGGCGTTGTCCACCGTGCGCGACGTATTGCATGCGTTGAGAAGCCTGCGTTTGCGCATGAGATCGGAGCGAGGAATGCTGTGGAGCGCACCAGCCAATTTGTGGTCCGTCCTCGTCCACGAGCGGGGCAAAGCCGTGCGCAAGATCGAAGGCGTCCTGCCGCGCCACGTTCGCAGCTTTCTCCTCGTTCATGGCGCGGCCGGCCACATTGGACCGCGCGCCCTGTGAGTTCTTGGCCCATGCAGAACCGCCCGAGCTCCGATTCAAGCGCTTCGTCGACATGCCAATTGCCCTTTGGCGCGACGACACGACCAATCACAGCGCCCGGTCCTCGCGGGAACCACAAGATCGCATCATTTTATTTTTGTTTCCCGTTACCATGAATTTGATTTTTGTATTAGCATTTGGTTGAATGATTTAAAATTGACGGACAGTGGGCTCGATAAAAGCAATTCTTCCAGGAAGACGAGGGGTCATGACGGAGCTGCGCCGTCGCCCGCGACCGCTACTTGGACGGCCCGTGCGCCGTACTTACGAGGTGCGCTTATGATGGAGCTATAGGCCATCACTGTACGCTGCTCCGAATTGGGGCAAGGTCATGCAGAATTGCTAAAAATACGCTTGACTTGGCAGCCAAGTTTCGGCATGCTACATGGAGACGTGCATGGTTCTCCAACATTGCAGTATCGCTCGTGTCATTGCGTTTGACCTGGCCGATGATTGCGGCTCGCGTTGTATGTTGCCACGCGTATGGTAGTCGGCGGGATGTTGGCTCAGGATCAAATCTACGCAGCGGAAGTGGAATCTGCTGGCCCGCACATGACCAAAGGCAAAGCTTTTGCAATGGCGCAGGCACATTGCTCTGCACATTCGCATGCAGTACTTGGGAGGCCATGGTCGCACGAATGCTGCAACTACGTTGTCAACCCAACAAGTGAGGTTGGAGAGACCTTTCGGTTCGAATCCGAACCACGGATCGTGCCCGCACGGTTCGTTCCAGACGATGTTATGCTCGCATCAACATGATCTCTCGGCGTCGAGGGACTGGACAACGATGCGACCGGCACTCACAGCGATGCGACCGGCACTCACAGCGCCGCGACGGCCACTCGTCGGCGGTGGGTAGTTGGGAGTTCGCCGAGGGAAGAATGCCATTGGCTATAATTCGATCATGGACAGATGCCATTGGCTGTTTTTTGCTATTGTCGGCGCCGGATTGGCCCCTGTGAGAGGTGACCAACATTAAATGCGAATTTCCAGCATATTTTAATGCATCTGATCTATGAAAGTATACAAATGTTAAATATAATGGCTGTCGGAGCATTAAAATACGAATCAATATTATGTGCCCGAGGGGCCATCATCCGCTGGTCATTTTGTTGGTTGACAGCCTGCGATCATGAGCTTGAACCCGAACGCCAAGAGCTTCTCCTTCAACCCGTCGGCCTCGTCGTGGACGCCGCCGATCCCGTCGGGCGCCCCGCCTGCTGCGCCCAAGCCTGTGGCCGCACCCGCTCCGCCCGCGCCGAAGTCGCCTGTGAAGACGGTGGCGAAGGCGCCGGTCGTCGAGGAAAAGAAGGCCCCGGTCGTCGAAGAGAAGAAGGTGGCCGTCGCTGACGACGCCGAGGAAGATGTTGAAATCATCAGCGAAGAGGAGATCGGCGAGGAAGATCCGCGCGAGCATATCAACGTGGTGCTCATTGGCCACGTCGATGCCGGCAAGTCGACGCTCTCGGGTAACATTCTCTACCTCATGGACATGGTCGACAAGCGTACGATCGAGCGCTTCGAGAAGGAGGCCAAGGCCCGCAACCGTGACTCGTGGTTCCTTGCGTTCATCATGGACACGGGTGAAGAAGAGCGCGCCAAGGGCAAGACGGTCGAGGTCGGCCGCGCCCACTTCGAGACGGCTAACAAGCGCTTCACCATTCTCGACGCCCCTGGCCACAAGAACTACGTGCCCAACATGATCCAAGGCGCCGCGCAGGCCGATGTCGGTATCCTCGTCATCTCGGCACGCAAGGGCGAGTTCGAAACTGGCTTCGAGCGCGGTGGCCAGACCCGCGAGCATGCCATGCTGGCCAAGACGCTCGGCATCAACAAGCTCGTAGTCGTTATCAACAAGATGGATGAAGCCAAGTGGGGCAAGGAACGCTTCGACGAGTGCGTCGACAAGCTCCGCCCGTTCCTTCGCGTCCGTTCACTTCACCTCTGCGTGGCTCACAACGCTTGTAGGGCTGCGGCTTTGCCGTCAAGCGCGACGTGGCGTTTATCCCGATCTCGGGTCTCAGCGGCGAGAACATCAAGACCAAGGTCGACTCGGCGATTGCGCCGTGGTACGACGGTCAGTCGCTCATTGACCACCTCGACTCGATGGCCATTGTCGGCCGCAACCCGCAGGGCCCGCTCCGTGTACCCGTGCTCGACCGGTACCAGGAACGCGGCACCATTGTGCTCGGTAAGGTCGAGTCGGGCGTGCTCTCGACGGGCCAGAAGCTTGTGATCAAGCCCACGAACACCCGCACCACCGTTGCGCAGGTGTACATCAACGAGAAGCCTGTGCGCACGGCCAAGCCCGGCGAGAACGTGCTGATGCGCCTCACGTGCAACCTCGAGGACCTGCAGAAGGGCTTTGTCCTCTGCCCAGCGCCCGCGGAGGATGTCAAGCCCGTCACGAGCTTTGTGGCCCAGATCGCGTTTGTCGACAACCTCGAGCACCGCCCGCTGCTCACGGCCGGCTACAAGGCCATTCTGCACATCCACACGATTGCCCAGGAGTGCACGATTACGAAGCTCTTGGTGCGCGGAGCGGTAGTCGACAGTAGGGCTCATGTCGTCGTGTTGTAGCGCCCTGTGGATCCCAAGACGGGCGAGATCCTCAAGAAGAAGGTCATGTTCGTCAAGACGGGCAGCAGCGTCGTGTGCCGCATTGAAGTCGAGCAGAGTATCTGCCTCGAAACCTTTGAGAACATTCCCCAGCTTGGCCGCCTCACGCTCCGTGACGAAGGCAAGACCATCGCTATCGGCAAGGTGCTCAAGCTCGAGCCCAAGGAGTAAATGCATCAGTTAATAAAGCCCTTGGTACCTGCACGTCTTCCTAATACATCGATGCCGTCAAGATGTCCGAGAGTTCAAGGGCCACGAAGTAGCTTCGACGGTGCCCTCTGAGTCCCTGGCTCGGTCGCAGCGGTTGCTGTCGCTTGCTCCTGTGGGCTCCCTCCACCGCCGCTGAGGACTCGAGCATTTCAACTTAAAATTACGGGATATTTCCGTTCCGAATAAGAAAATTATACGCACAATTAAGATATTTCCGTTCCGAATAAGAAAATTATACGCACAATTAAGATATTTACGTTCCGCATAAGAAAATTATACGGACAATTATGAGAAAAGCCAAAATGAGTAAATTCGATTCGATCAAGAGCTCCAGTCCTGCTAGCATTACATGGCTTCTAAACTAAATCCGTTCTGTAGCAATGGGCCGGGACGCCGCAGCAAAGAGATTAAGACCGTACTCGCACAGGATTTTTTCTACAGTACCGTCAATTTTACTTTGTTTCCAAAGTAGACATCACTAATGACTTTGATGATCGGATGAGACCACGTGCGTTGACTCGGGATGTCGGCCGAGGCGTTTGAATTGAGTTTCAGACCCGCGGCTCTTGATGAACGTCCGCTGTTGCTATTCCAAGACAGCGTGAGCGCGCGATGGTGTTATGAGAAGTCATTTGTGCATTTGTTTATTTTACTGTTTAGATATCTTCCCCGTGAACCATAGTTAATTCTTGCGGAAAGGAATACTACGTCTTTGTAGTATTTCAATCAGACCCTGCGATCAAATGCGACAAAGTCCTTTGGTATCAGCGACAAATGACAAAGGGTGTCCTTTGTTCGGTCTGGTCCATCGCCAGATGTGTGAATTTACGGTCAATTAAAGGAAATGAGCCATACTTGTGATATGTCACCCTACTTGGGCGTGGAGAGGAGGCTCTCAAGGTTCGCCTTGAGCTGCTCGTTGGCTTTCTTGAGCAAGTCGACTTCGTCGTTGTGCTTCTTTTCATCGGAAATTCGCTTTTCCTCTTCGCGCTTTTGAATGGCATCACAGCGGAGTTTTAGTCTAAAAAATTTTCAGCACACCACCAGACTTCATGAAGTACTCCTCCACTTGCGAAACGAGTTCGTTGCGGTCAGCTTCGAGCTGCTTGAGCTTCAGTTCGGCGTCCATCTTCTTTTGCTCCGCCATGAGAGCCTTTCTCATCCTGTGCGCACTTGTCAAAAATGCTGGGCACGGGGACGTCGTACCCAAAGGCAATGCTGCTTTCATACAAAGTTTGGTACGCCGCAATGGACATGCGCGTTTCGACTCGTACACGAAGCAAGAGCAAGCCGCGCTCCGCACAGTTGATTGTAATCTGACGAATAAGTTCGTCTACGAAATCGCGGGTGGGCAGGATCTCCGTGACGCAATGTACCGAAGCATTGAGCGTAGAGCTCTTCACGGACGGGGCAGATGCCCGTTTCGCGGGCTTGTTTCTGTTGCAGCTTTAGGTCCAATTGTTCCTGTGCTATGTAAGATGTGTTGTTCACATCGTTGGTTTACACCTGCAGGTTGATCACATCGAGGCGCGTCGCGGGGGTACTAGAGACGTACTGCACCCATAATTGCCCATCTTCGGTCCATTCCCTAGTCGTCACCGTAAGATAGACCGCAGTAGCTCACAAGGCTCCACTTGGGTGGTAAAATCGAGTTTAGGATGTCTTCGGTCTGCGTCGAGCTCGCTGCCGCAATGGATGGGATACCTCCAGGTGCCGCAGCCTTATCCGCACCATCCTTTTTGCTCTTTTTGCTTCCAGCCTTTTTGTCCTTGGTCGTGCTGATCAAGATCGGGCTGTCGTACTTCACGAGCGAGCTATGCGGCGGCAACATCGTGACGTTTCCCAACTGGATCCAAAACGTCCTTTCCACCGAGTCGTTTCAATTCCAATCTGAAGAGCCACGAGCCCTGCGAGCGCCACCACCTCCGCTCCCATGAATGGGCGTTCTCTCGTCCAGAGCAGCGCGACGGACCAGCGTCCACCCGCATTGCCCATCGACCTCGACACGGCCCTCCAACCGGTTGGACCTCTGATGCAGGTGGAGTAACCGGTTAGAAAGGATGCGCCCAATTGGTCAAAGTCGACATCCTGGCTGGCGGCGACATTACCGTTTTGATGCAGCCCTCGATCGGAGACTCGTTTGGTGCTTTCCTTGCCAAGGTGCCGGCCCATGTGCCCAGTGCGATCCTTGCACGCGTGGCTGCTGCGTGTGTCGAAATCAACGACTTGGTCCAGGCCGGTGCACTCGCGGACGTCATCGGCTCGGCGCAAACGGACAACGTACAGGGCGAGGTCCAGCAAAAGCTGGACATCCTCTCGAACGATGCCATCCTCAACACGTGCCGTGGTGAGCCCAGCCTAGGCGGCCTGTGCTCGGAGGAACACGAAACGTTCTACGTCGGTGCCCCGGGGGGCAAGTACCTCCTTCTCTTTGACCCACTGGACGGCTCGTCGAACATCGACGTCAACGTTTCGATTGGAACCATCTTTTCCATTCTCGAGCGCCCGTGTCCCGCCAGCGCCCTCACGACGGCTGACTTTCTCCAGCCTGGCACGGCGCAGGTCGCGGCCGGCTACGTGATCTACGGCCCCCAGACCATTCTTGTGCTCAGCGTGGGCGATGGCGTTCACATGTTCACCCTCGACGTCCGTGCCAAGAGCTTCGTGTGCACGCGCCGCAACGTCAAGATCGTACCGGACACGCAGGAGTTTGCCATCAACATGTCCAACATGCGCCACTGGGACGCCCCCGTGCGCCGGTACGTGGACGAGTGCCTCCTCGGCAGCGCCGGCATTCGACAGAAAGATTTCAACATGCGCTGGATCGCGTCCATGGTCACCGAGGTGCATCGACTCCTCACGCGCGGTGGCGTGTTCATGTATCCGTGGGATGCGCGGCACCCGGAGAAACCTGGGCGCCTTCGTCTTTTATACGAAGCCAACCCCATGAGCTTCCTCATCGAGGCAGCCGGTGGACGCTCCATCAACGGCTACAATCGTATGCTCGAAATTCGCCCCACAGCGCTCCATGAACGTGTATCGGTGATGCTTGGAGCCAAGAACGAAATCGAGCGTCTCTCGGCGTACCATGCGACGGCTGCTAAACCGAACCCGCTTGCGCGAATGTAAAATGTATGCCGTCAAAAGGATTGCAAATTGCTGGGCAGAGAATGCGTTAAATACTTTCGTTTGGTACGAAATCAAAAGCATATAACGTTAGATGTTGGATGGCTTCTGTATCGGGCTCGTACGGGCTTGCGCTTGCGTATGCACAGTATCTCAATGCTTAACGTGGAATGGATATTGCTCAGGAACTCGTACAGCACGAAGGTATACTACGTCGTACATGTATATCCTATGGCACGGATACAGTTCGATAACAAGCATCCACACGATCAGATTGCGCGCTCCAAGGTACGAGTGCTACATGCGCACTCGTGACGCGGCGAGGGTAGTCAAGCATAGTCGCAGTTCATGCAGTCTTTTGAAGTTGACTATCTCCGTTACTCGAAGCATTCAAAGATGATTTACAACGCCAACTAGAAGTTTCGGTCTTTCGTAGGCATTGATGGTCTACATCAAGGAGCCACCACCACGACTGTGCGCAAGGAAATTTATTGAATATGGCGTCACGTTTCGAGGGGACAGCCGAGTGTGGGATCGATCGTCGTACTGCCTACAGTACCTATGGGTTAGACAGCTTAACTAGGACGCTTTTTTTAAAATTTGCTAACGCACAACGTTGGATATGGGTACATCTATGAAGGCCCAGCATCCTCTCCGTCCATGCAATCCCTTCTTTGCACCGCGTCGCGACCTGCCAAGAGTGGCTTAGCACCCCTTATGGTTATCATCTCCAACGTGTATCAGGACATGGTCCAACCGGGTGGGCTGAAAGACAGCCTGATACGGAGTGACTAACGAGGCATTGCGAGGACGGGCAGCTTGACGGCGGATCCTTGAAAATTTTAAGACGGGACAGCCACCTCGGCATTTTCAAAATGGCGAGCTCAGCCAAACAACTCGAAGCGCACCGCCGCCGATATCGCAAGTACTATCACCGCAACCGCGCCGAAATTCTCGCTAAAGTGCGCGAGCGATACGCCGAGAATCGCGAGAAGGAGCAAGACCGTCAGCGCGACAAGTACCTTCGGCGGAAGGCGCGCTTGGCTCGTCTTACAGGTCCGTTGAGCCTCCAGTACATTCTCCACGACCCACCCACCGCCAAAGCTTCGTCCAGCATCAGTCGTCTCAGTATCAAGTTTCTCTTAAATTAACCCATCATTTCCCTTATTCTTGTCAACCACGATACAAATTAGCTTAGGACGAAACGAGGTGGTTATGTAAAGGTCTCTCGTTGGTTTGAGGAAACACAACGTGTCGTCAGAAGGTGAACGAGGCCGGACGCAACGACGGACGACGCACGCCGGCATCAACACACCCACCGTATACTATCCAGGGATAGTGATCACCCTCAACATTTTACCGTTTGAATCAGATTGAGCTACAGGACAGTAAATGTTGTACAGCAAGTTGAGACGCCTGGTGTGGAATTGCAACTGATAACGGTGAATCTAGTACGAAGTATAGGTACACTAAACCTTGCGTTCCAGATACGTACCTGGACACGTTGGACAGCAGCCCTGAGGGCAATTCCGCTGCGCGACTTCCTCGTTCCATGTTTTCTGCTAAAGTGCTCCAGTACATGGACAAACTAATCCTGGATAGTTAATTTAGAGTCCATCGAGAACAATGGTTTGCCACTGGTATACTCAAAGCGTTGCTCCAACTGAGCGTCTTTGCAGCTCGATGCCGCCACAGCGACACAACCTTGCGCCGCTGCAAACTTTTGCGCCAACGTGCAGCACAACATCCCATGAGCTCTCTGACTGTCTTTGCTTGGCATGGCCTGTCGATTCTGTAACCAGGAGCTTCTACTCCGAGCAATTGTGAATAACTTGCATCCACATATAATCACTTAGATGGTTTGCAGACTCCTCTGTCAACCAAGGACTACCAGCGATCGTAGCTCGTGAGCGAGGCGCAAATATCGCCGTGGTGCGGTGATGCCAGTCTTTATTGTCGCAGTGTACAACGGCGAGGAAATGGACTGCAATATATCCACTATCCCATTCGTGAGGTGGGTATACGCAGCCAAAGGTACTGAAGTTGTACGCTGTGCTACCTAGCTTGGTGTGCTTCTGGGCATCTCTTTCGCATCACACCACAATGACGCTGTGCGCCATGCGGCTTGGCGTGTCCCGCCGTAGAAGATCATAAAATTGCGCCACATCTAAGGCCATTCATCTAGCTAGCCCAATACGGAATTAGACACCAACCAGATACTGTCGGGCGCTATGTCTACTGCAATTGTACTGTTCGGCTCAAGCCAAGACACCAAACCGGTCACACTTACGTTCGGTGTGCAGTTGTATATCGTGGTAACTTAGCAGCGCCACCTCGCCGTGCGCGTGGCAGTCCCTTCTATGTCTAAGCAATGTACAAGGTCGTATCGTTCTCTATCGCCAGGAGCGTATCCGTGTCGGCCACGACTTTGCCTTGGGGGGTTCGGAACGTTTGCGTCTTTTTCATTTGACACTTGGCCTTGGCTACAACCCGGAGGTTTTCGATCGTGATTTCGTGCAGCATAAGTGGCTTCTGCTTGCCGTCTTTCGAAAGCACAAGCCGCAAGTTGCTCTTGGGCTACCCAAGACCGTTGATGCCACTCGATTCGACACACCAGCGTACCGGCTTGGTCAGCGACAAACCGTCCATATCAAGCAGCACCGTGGCGTCCCCCCCCTCGACGAGAGCTTCGACGTGCTTCTCCACACTGCGCGCCAGCGCTCGCAGGTGGTATCCTACCCGCAGTGAGCTCTGGCCGTGGCCACAGTCGCACGTACCGCCTTCGAGGCACGAAACCATACGGCCTTCACAGCACTCCCATGCCAACGCCGCCAGCCGCTTGGTCATCCAGTAGAAGTCATCCTCTGTGAGCTTCATCTCGGCCAATGGATCATCCTACGTGCGTTCGGGTGAGACGAACTCTTCGCTCGCCTTGAGGATGAACCTTGTGCGCGTCAAAGCCAGCACTGATGATCAGAAGCTGCGGCCGGAATGCACGGACGGTCTCCTCGACCTAAAACGATCGTTAGAGGTTCCATCTTGGTCGGCGGTAGTACCCCAGCTAGAAAGGCAGCGCGGAATTCGTAGGATGTGGTGCCGGAGGCTAGCGGTACGTTCCAAACGGAAGCCGAGTTTTCCGTAGCGTGTCCTGTGTGGGGAAAGAAAGGCGCTTGGTGCGTTGAAACGTAGAGTAGCTCGGGGGTCGTCGTCGCCTTGGTCTAGAAAGATAGGATCTGTAAGCCATCTCTGGTACTGAAAACGAGAGAAAATATCAAGAAAATGTGCAATTTTCTCTGCAAAATGGAGCGCGAAGCGCCCATGACAAGGAGCGTGCCGCACCTGTGTGCCGTTGCCGTGGTGGACGTCAAAGTCGATGATGGCAACACGCGACAGGCCATGGGCGCCCACGGCGTGCATGGCGCCGACGCCAACGTTGTTAAAGAAGCAAAACCCCATTGCCTTGTGAGGCTCTGCGTGGTGCCCTGGAGGACGGACCTGCGCCAAGCATGACGACCAGGACAATGGCGAGACAGGCTACCGCACAGAATGCGTTTGTGTACGCGCCTGAGAGCACGGCATCGACGGCCTCGATGACCGCGCCGGCCGCCGCGAGGGCCGCAGGCCGCGTGTACCGCATCAGTGTAGTGTCCGCGTCAATGTCGACGTTTTCAAATGACTTCAGCACATCCCGGCGCTCTACACGATGCGTGGAGCTATGGCCGCGCGCGGGCACGTAGTACCGCGGGTATCGTCCGCGTCGCGCAGCCGGTCGAGTTCATCCATGCAGCGCTCGATCTTGCCGCACCACTGCAGCACGGCTTGAACGTGGCTCGTCGTGTGGAAGCACTCGAGCTGAGCCACCGTGGCCGGTGTGACGGTGGTCCGGTGTGGCAAGTCGGGGAAGCTCTTTGCCAGCTGCTCCAGAACAACCTCGACCCTACGCCCGCATCAGCAGCCGCGCCGCCACCTACGCGTACCTCTCTGGTCGCTCGGGGTGGCCGCGCACGTGGTGCTGGACGCACGCGCCGTCGCTCAGCAGCAGCGTCTTCGCTTCCGTCATCCGCGCTGCCTTGCTTCGTGAGCTGACCAATCACAACCGCGCGCTCTATTTTCTGCCCAATTCGCTTGCACAAGTACATCAATTCGCACACATGAATACAGTGCAACTTCAATACGAGGACCCTCCACGGCTTACAACAAACCCGAAGATGCAGGAAGCAGCTTTCAGCGCAGCATCCAGCGTCGCAAAGCACCGCCGGCGAGCCATTACCTACGCAGGTCTTAACCACCACATGCGGGGGCGATACGCAGTAAACAACACGCGTTGACATCAGTAGTTATACGACAGGTGTTGTCCAGCTAGCACCAGACCGACGAGTTGTCTGCGGGTTTCGAGGCGTCTGTTGTACGTGGCAAGTACCGGAGCATGCCGGGGTCGGTCGTCGAGGATTCCTGTGGCACAGAGAACTGAACATCTTCTTTACTCTGCCGCCGCGTCAGCCCGAGCGGGACCAGGTTGGTTTGACGAGCCTCCGGCAAGCTCGAGAGCCGCTGTTGCTTCACAGCCTCCTTGCGCACGAGGTAGTCAGGTTTGAGGCCGGCCGACGGGGCCGCTTGCGTTGAAGTCCAGTCGAATGGCCGCGTCGTTGCCGGCAGGGCATAGTTCTTGAGCGGAAACGGCTCCGTGCGCGGCTCGCGCATTATGCTCTTCACGACCTTTGGTGGCGCCGGCGCACTCGGCGCTGTGGGAGCGCGGTTCCGAGGACTCGGAGGGCGCTGGGGCATCTCTCGCTGGTTGCGTGCTCCATGACGGTCTGAGGAACCGGGCCGGTCCGCAAACCCACCCGAGGAGGTCCGGTCCGGATACGAAGACCGGTCCTGGTACGAGGACCGGTCCGAACGCAAGGACCGGTCTGAACAGGTGGATCGATCAGAATACAAAGACCGGTCCGGGTTGGTTGGGCGATCCTGGCGCCGCACTGGCGGATCGTGGCGAGGCGGAAACGTCGACCGCGGCGGGTCGCGGGGAGGAATCGCCGAGTGCGGAGCCGCATTGCGACGCAAGCCTTTAGACTCGCGGGCCTCCGCTTCCTTAACAATAGTCGCCATCGACTTCCGCTCCGAGGGGCGCGAAATGGATTGAGGACGCGACGTGTCAACCCCCCTCGCAGCCTCGGGTCGCTGGACCTTGGGGATGCGGAAGTTGTCGTCGGCGCTGCGCTTTGGGATGCGGAAGCCGAGGTCAATGTCTTTGACCACTGGCGCCGGCACGTCCCTCTTGGGCTCGGGCTTTCGCGGCAACTTCTTGGGCTCCTCGCGGGGCCGTGGTTTGAGCTGGCGCTGGTATTTTCGTGTCTTCGACAACGTCGGCTTCGCTAGCGGTTCGTCATCGTCAAATTCCGGTGCGCGCTTCTTTCCAGGGCGTCGCAAGGGCGCTTCATCGTCTTCATCCGACGAAGACGTAGGCGAGCGCCTCTCGCGGCGGCGCTTGTGGGCGTACGAAGGCAGTTTAATGCGCTTGTCTGCGCGCTGATACCGCGGCACCGGGCCTCGAGCGTCGTACTCGATGTCCGACAGACTTGACAGCGATGACGATGCCGCGTCGCTGCTGTCGCTGTCGTAGCTGTCACTGGTCTCGTCGTCGGCTTTGGTCGGTACGACGTACTCCTGTTCGCTGCCACTTGACTCGTCATGGCCGATACGCCGATAGCGCTTCCGTGGGGGAGATGTCTTGGGGCGCGGAGCAGCTTTGGTCGCGCGCGGCCGCTTCTTCGGCGGCGTTTGAATTCGCGTGGGGTTGGTCTCGTCTTCCGAGTCGCTCTCGACAATCACGCGGCATTTGTTGGGTTTCGGCATTGGGGATTCGGGCTTGTCCATGACGACAAGCGGTGGAGATGCTGGCAGGGTGGTCACAACAGGCGGTGGCACCGTCGGTGCCGACGGCATCGACTTCTCGGGTTCCGGTAGGGTGGGCGGTGGCGACGACTTCGGGGGCTCGGGCTTTTCCTCGAAGAACGATGCAGAAGGCTCGGGCTTGACGGGCTCGTCGTCGTCATCGCTTAGCGTCAAGTCGATACACATTTCGGTCTTGATGCGCGGGGAGCGGCGCGGCGATCGCCCGCGAAGAATGCGCTGGTGCTCGGCAATCATTTCGCGGTGTGGCTTTCGTGTGCGTGGGACGGGGACGGATGGGACGGGGGTGGGCGGGACAGGTGGGGGAACGAACTTGTTGTCTGCGATGAACGATTCCTGTACGTGCTCCTGTAGACCATTGTCGTAGCGAACCTCGAAGACATTCCACTCGGGCAAGTGATGCTCGACGGTGCCGCGTACTTGCTGTTCGCCAAACGTCTTGAGCAGCTGCGTGCCGACAAGTGGGTGGTCGGTTGCTCGCACGAGCACTTCTGGGGACGACGTCATGGACTGGTTGATGAGCTTGAGTACTTCGCTGCGCCCAAGGTCTAGCGAGAGGCCCGCATGGAAGCGCACCTATCGATGGCACACCATGAGCGCCGCCAGGTCGTTATGGACGCACTGTGTACAGCTTGGATTGCGCATTGAAGGCGACCACTTCACCAGGCTTGGGTACTCGGATCTTTATCCCAACGAGGCCACCCGAATCTTCCATCTACCTCGTGCCATGAGACTCGGTCGCCGACACGGCGGCGCCTTACATGGTGGCGCTGCGCTCTCTTGTGGTTTTGGCGTTGGCAGAGAAAAGTTTGGTAGTGTAACTCTTTTCTATAGTAAATATTATTATTGATCTAAAGGAATTTCTCCTAGCAAGCAAGTAAAACTTCCTCTAATACAAGCCATTAGCACATGTTATGAGGGAACTTCCCTTTTAGCGATGGCTGATCTTCAATCAGCCAAACATATTGGAATTTGTATTAAACCTAAGACGAGAAAATAAACGGTATCCCAGTATGCTATATAATGATGTATATAAAAAAGATCGCGCAGTTGGCAGCGGCAAGATGGCCAGGCGGCCGTTGGCAGGCGGAAGGCCACGACGGGCGACCATTTGCAGCTGCTGGCGCGATCGCTGCGCGTCAGGGGCGAGCTCCAGCACTGCTGCCCACCTCCAGGCCCGAGCAGTGTCGTGGTGAGAGCGCCATCGATAGCAGGTTTGGAGCGCTGCCGAATGCGACGGGAGTTGACTGCGATAATGGTGGGCAGCGACGACACCACGAATGTTAAGGATGCCTGTGCGGTGCAGGGCACAATGGTAACCTCTATAGCTACAAGAACTTGCGTTGCTAGCTGCCAGTGCAGGCGACGACTCGATGCAGAACCGACGACGCGTTGACGACCCGCTAGGGCCTCATGAGCATTTGGAATGGTTTAGAAACACCACGACGACCGCGTCTTTCAACAGGAAGTCGCGGCGCTTCCAGCTCGCACCAAATGTTCATGACGTCGAGCCTTCATCTTGCTGACAGCTCAGAGCCGTGCACGCAGCTGCACCTTGGCGATCTCCTGCTCGAGCCCGACCGCCGCATCGTCCGCCTGTCGATTGCATCGCACAACACCGTAGTGCGCATGGAGAAACCCATGCAGACATGTACAGTACTCGTTGAAGCTGCACCAAGTAGGCGGGCTCAAACCCCATTATGACCTCAATGCGATCGTACAGTTTGTGGCTGCCGACGGACAGCGCTGCGAGCGGTCGCGCTACGATCGCGATTGCCTCAGCTCCCATGCCCAGATGCTTGGAGATGCAGAGGCATCGCGCCGCGGTCGAGCTGCTTCAGCACGAGGAAGTTTCGTGGTCATGTAGAGTCGTCGGTTTCCGAGCAACTTGCACTTCTGGTCCCAAACGATCTCGGCCGTGCACCAACTGCAATAGTTGGGCTCCGGAATCGCAGCAGGTTCCGTATTTGCCTGTTTTGCCTGTGGATCATCATCGGCTATGACGCGCGAGCAATGCCGAGCTCGCTCGTGCGCAGAGGCCTCGGACGGGCCCATGCGACGTCCCACCCCAGTGATGCCCTCCGAAAGCCAGGCAGTCCGCCATGCGCGCGGATTTCGAAGGACGCCGCCTGGTGCCTTCGAGGCCTGGATGGAACAGTCGCGATGGTTTCTTGATCACCAACATGAAGCAGTTGCTCGGAGCAACCTTTCGCGCCGGCTACCTCAACGAGGCCCTCGCAGCTTCAATACTACAGTCCGACGGCAACGTGGGAGCAACTGCAGTGGGAGACGCATCGCATGGGAGGAATCGGGCATGGGTTCACTGTTGTCAACGCCCTGGTCTCGCGTCAACGCCTCGAGCGGCGTCCTCTGGAGCGACTGGACAGTCAGATCTCAACCAAATCGCCTCAGTAGCCGCTAGTGCGAGGCGGGAGTAGCCGCCCTTGCAGCTCCAGACGAAGAACTAAACTTCAACGCAATGCATGCCAGAGCGGCTGAAGTCCCCTCGCACGAGGGCAGCGCTAGGAGCCACGCCGCAGATGCCTGTCGCATGCGCCTCCGTCCGCGTGGCGCAGCAAAGACACGGGCGCGACCTGTGGCCATGGCCACAGTACTCGGCGCGGACTAAGATCAGATGCACCAAATCTCGAACCTCCCATGCTGCAACGGTCGCACCAGCTGCATATTCGAAAAAAGCACCAATCACAGGCCACAAACCCCAGAATTTTAACCAATCCGCGATGCGTGTCAGCGCAGGAGGGTTTCCGAACGCGACACCGTCGGGGCATGGACACGCCGCCGGATCGATGGGCGCGCCTGTTCGATCGCACGATGCATGGATAAGAAGAGGAACGACGATAAATAAGTGAATTATAAGATAGGAGGCGGCAGGAAATGGCGCTTAGAGTTCGAGCATGAAGATTTCATCGTCCACAGTGTCGTCGGTGCGATCGAGCTCGTCGTCATCGTCCACAGTCGTACGCCGACGCAGGCGCAAATCGCGGTGTTCGTATTCCTCCATCGAGCACGTTCGCCGACGGCGGTAATCGATTTCGATCGGTTGCGAATACATGCTGAAAAAGAGACTGTCTAGGTCGTCGGCTGCCACAGGTGATGGCAGCTTGTCGTCGCCGTCCACCTCGACGAGGAAGGGCTTGGCGAGCGTTGCCTTGAAGAGGCTCTTGAACTCCTCATCGAACGAGTCTGCGCCGAGGACCGGGCGCGGTGCGGTGCTAATGTGCGGGATCTGCCACATATTCGACGCTTGTTGCTTGCGAGGCAAAATGAAAACTGGCACACGCGACGGAGCGTTTCTCGGTGGCACATTGAACGACAAAAAAGGGTGTGCGCGTGTTTTTTTAGGTGAGCCTTTTTTGCACAAACCGGTTCACTGCCGGGCCTCTCAGTACACCGCGACGGGGGGTTGCCGTCCACGGTGGGCATCCCCGCGCTAGCTGAGCGTACGGGGGGGGCACCGAGAGGTCCTGGACCGGCGGCCGGGTGGTCGCGGGTCGTGGGTGTCTCCGTCCGGCGCACGCAAGGGTCGTGGGTGCAGCCCGTGATTGGTCCACCGAGCATCGACACGGCGTTGTCGATCGCCTCGAAGGGCCTGAGGCGGGAGCGGTTTTTTGCTGGGAAAATTGTATGGGAATAATTAGTGACATCTTCGTACGAGCGAAGATTCCGAGAAAAAGCAGCAAGAATCTGCTGCTTACCGGCAATGAACCGATCGTTACGTCATTGGCGGGCGTGAAAAAAATGCACGGCGTGTGCTGTATAAATAAAAATGGCAGCACAAAAAAGGGTGGGCGGTCGCCCCCCACGAGCCCCGAGGCGTCTGGCCAGCTATCACATTGCCAAGCCCATCACTTGACGCAAGTATAAGCAACGCTGCGAAAACGCTGTCTCGATCAGACTTCGTGGCGGGATCAGCGCAAGGGAGGCGCAACGCAAAGTTCAACGTGTTCTCAGGTTCCCAAGCCACCCGTCGGCTGGTCGCCACGGATAAGCAGAGTGGACTTGCCACCGCCCATGACCACTGCGGGTCCATAGTACGCGGTGGCGGGCCACCCAACTTGGCGCGCGCGGCGCACAAACAAGCTCGAAGCGCCCATGCAATGGCCGTGGTCCCACGGTGCCATGACTGGATCGTCACATTCGAGTGGGCTCCCGACGTGGCACTGCCTCGCGTCTTGCTCCACGTTTTTGGTCTCGATTCAGCGGCCGCATGGACGCGGCTGCACCTGAGGTGCAACATGCAGTTTCAGCAGTTTCCATGTTTGACAGGTTTTTTAAATATGGACAAACATGTATAACATACCGAAAATAAAAGATTATTCATTTTCAAAGGTACACACCAGTTGCGCAATCGACGCCGCTCAGATCTCGCTGACCCATGGTCAGATGTAACCTGTGCCTATTTCTATCGCCAGCGCAGGCCCAGCCACGTCAGCGCCAGTCGATCCTCATGTGATACAAAGAGCCGCCAACGACCGTTAAAGCAGCTGCGAGACGGGCGCCCCCCCACCGCAGTTTCTACGGCCACCGCGTGAGCGACGAGACGCCGGCATTGCGAGTGGCGTCAGCCGGGGTGTTACTTCCCACCCGGGGGCTTGCCGTGCCGCCTTTGCAAGTTGTGGTGGTGGGGTAGTGGCGCCAAACAATTGGCCCAAGGAGAGTGCATGCGCCGTGGTGACACACGCCCTCGTCCCGTCGCAAGTGGCCACCAGCTTCTGGCAGCCATGCTCCAACTGTACCCCCTTTTTGGATACTCGCCCAACCGAATCTTCCTAAGAATCTTTTGTCACATTTTGGCCTGCAAAATATCTCGACAGCCAATGATGGACGCCAAGCGAGGCGATCACTTATGGCGAATGTCCCCATATAAACCATCTAGAAAAGACGTTTTCTGCCTCGCTGGGATGTCGCGCGGTCGATTTCGAAGGCGGTCGTCAGCCCGGCTGCTAGCTACAAGTCACAACGTTTTGTATTTCTTAGAGCTTGCCGAGGCATGGATTGGATCATACACTGCAAAGTATCGATACGCTTTCAACTGCTCATGAGTTGGACCAAAGATGGGAATGGCTAACGAACGGAACCCATTTAAAATTAAACATTCTGCTAAACCAACAGGTACATCTCCTCCCGTTATTGTATGCTGAGCAGGCGCGGTAAGTTCTAGAACACGGAATGGATGGCGGCAATGTGCCCAGACCTTTCGTGACTTTTCGCTCCACACCCGAGGGGTCCTTCGGTTCAGATGGTTCAGATCAGCAGCATGCGAATCTGCTTGGTGTCGTGTTGTCAACAGCACCACAGTCGCTCAGCAACCAGTCGTTTGGGGATTGAACAAGTTCCCGCCGTGGTTTGCCCTTGAATATTCTAGAGCTTGGAGGTATTGTCAACCTACCCCATGCGGCTTGGTAGCAAATGTTAAGAGCACTTTCCGTTTTAATCCTAGTAAGGTGTCGTGCAAGCGTCGATTTTAAATTTTGGATTCCAAAAGTCTAATCAAGAACATAGTATTGGACAGTGGTGCGTCGTGAAGAGAAATTTGGGGATGGCCCGCAAAGGCTCCAACGCGCTGACCTCGAGGAACCCTGGCCGTCGAACTACGATTACTGGATAGTGCGTATGCGCCCATAGTTTTGGGTTCTTTGAAGCTTTGATCAGAAGAGTTCTACGCTGCAAAGACATGGCCGCACTCTAGCAGCACGACGCCCAATGTTCGCAAGACTGGAGTATCGAGGACCGCGCCAGTAGCTAATCCTGGCTTGCCCCGACAGCCCACATTGTTATAAAACCTCCGGGGGCGAACTGGTCGCCCCAGAACGATGTTTCCCATACGCCGACTGGGAAAATGCGTCGTCTGCCATCTCGAGCGGGAATTGGGTTCATAATTCTGTTGGAAAATCTTAAATGCTCCCATCCCACGACGTTGATATCTGTGATTGGCGATGTTGTGATCGCCTCTTTGCACCACGCAGCTTCTGTGCAACATGAGCACCACAGCATGGTCCACCGAAGCTCCGTGAGAGCTTTGGAGAAAGGAGCTGTGCAGGCTCGAGCCCCCCAGCGCAATGGGCTCGTCGTTGGAGGCTGCCAGGGCAGGCACTGTTCGATGATAATGAGTGTAATTGCATCCGTCCTCAGATAACAGAAGAGAGCCCAGCACAATGATGCTGGGTTGCCATCCTGTGAACGCGATGCATTTGATGGCGCAATACCCATGGCATTGACATGGTAATGTTTGTGTGGTGTTGGAAAACATGGGCTATTTCAAGCCAATTTCGACGAACAAAACCGCCCGAAGGCATGAGCCACGAGGCGCTGCATGATGCCGAAGACTTCGAAGACAACAACAACGACGTCGTGCTTAGTCGCCAAGAGTACGAGCTGCTCAAGGTACTTTCGATCACTGACGCAGCCATCAACCCATCTCCAGGCTTTTCATAAGTTGATTCCCGTGCCCGCGATAGCCTCCGGCATCACTCGAATCATCTGCGAAGAGGAGCTCCAAGTTCGAGATGAGCTTGTACATCGTGTTGTGGCAAACAGGTCCAACGTGAGGAGGGTGGTAGATTGCGACCCCAGGACCCGAGGTAGACGACACCCCTGAGACTGGGGGCAGCGCGGCCCACGTGTCGATTGTACGGCGGCTCTCTCGCTCCACGACGCCCGTACAGCCGAGCTGAGGCGCTGAGTCGTAAAGTTCTTGTAGGTTCTGCGCCAAGCTTCGCCCAAAGCAGCTAAACTCGTCAAGAAGGAGTACGACCTAACGAAGTTCACCCCACGCCAGCCCCCACGCCCCCCGAAAGATTCCTGATCCAATATAACATTCACTACCCTTTGCGTTCGTCCGCCATGAGCGGCTCGGTATTGGTTAATGATACAGCAATTCAGGTGACATTCTTCAATGCAGGATTATGACGAAGCGAGCTCAGGGACCACAGAGGCTCTTCCAATGATGAACGAGATTGGCTTCAGCTGTGTCGAGTGCTAGTAGCCCGGGTGGGGTTGGTAAAAGCACTGTCATTCCGCTGATCCAAATTGTCTTCTTGCTGGATGCTTCTAGAGCTCGTCGCGGTGGCGGTGCGTGTGGCGAAGAACGAGAGAGAGGTAGTCGCGGATGGACTCCTCCTTCCAAGTTTCAACCCTACTCGCCATCAATGCCTGCTCCGAGCAATGGATAGTACTCGACTTTTTGGCGCATGTTGCCCTCCGCATCGAAGAGCAGTAGATGGGGCTTTTGCCCTTTTTGGTACTGTAAAGTTGATGAGTACCATGGGCGCTGCTTGCATCGGTATTCATTACCTCGACGGTGAATCCTGGAATACTGCGCCCGTAGTTCTGCACTAGCTGAACCACTTCAGGATACCGTCGCATCGATCACGAGCACACGCGAAGCTGCGCCGTAGGATACGTCGTTGCCGGTGTGCAGCACTCCAAGCAATCCTGCCGGCCATCGTCGTCGTGGCGGCAGCTGTCGCAGTCGATTGCAGTCACGTCAATGCCCAACGATGTGCACTCTTGCGGGTTCAGTACCGCAGCCATGGCTCCAGCCACAGCCAGTGCCATCGGCATTGCCACTAGCTTCATCGTCGGCTTATCTCAGTGCAATCTTATTTTTCCGTTTGTCCATGCAAACAGCAAATTCCCACAATGTATCCGGAAACCCGAATTCCTAGTGGCCTTGAAGGATGCATGCTCTCGTTGCCAGCCTGGTAGCAACAGTCCATTCGCATGGCGACCTCGAATCTATACCTTTACGAAGGGCTCAACAAGTTCGTGGTACATTGGTGCCCCAAGGAGGCGCCGACTCTAGGGACCTGTATAAATTGAACGACAAGAGGATTAAATTGCAACAAGGCGAAGCATGAGAGTTTTATTGCGCTTCTAGATTTCGGGGGGGGGGGGCGTCGCCCATCCAGATGCTCAGAACTTGAAGCAGGAGTTCAATCAAGCACCTTCAACCACCGCGCTTAAACGGACACAGGTTCAGTCCAATGCGAAGATTTATATTGTCAATCATTTCACGTGGTTTTAAGCACTCTCTTCTATGATGCACCGACGCATGTGGGACTGACATAGCCTCTGCACAGCATCGTGTTCCAACACACCCCGGAGCTCGCGACCACACCGCATCCATCGGTCGTTCCCCGACGAGAATTCACAGGATGTCCTTTGATCAGACAAATCCCATCGTCGCCACCACTTCCCCCCTGAAGCAAGCCGACAATACAGAGCTTGGCTTTGTTGCCGTCGGAGCCATCTTGCGCATTAGGCTCGCCTCGTAACTTTTACCCTTCATGCGCCGTCCCGATCGTTTGCTGAGGATTGGTGAATGCCGTGATGCCCAATGCAGCGTTCACAATTTCGGCTTTAAACTCCATAAATTGCATCTCCGAGTCATTGCTGTTAACTCCATTGATTGCCTGGGATAGGTGAATAAGACGGTATTTTGGCCAATCAAACGCATCACGACCAATCGACACAGCACCTCCTTCAGAAACGACCGGGACGGTGCCGTGCAAAATCGACGTGGGGTATACGCATTGGCCATCATGTCCTCTTTTGGTTATTGTATGGCTCGTCGTCGCATCCGGTTGATTGACACAGGTTAACCGGCGCTGGAGCATTCGGTTGGTATAAGCTCCAAGACCCGCCTGCCATCGCTAATCCAACTTGAGCATCATGGGCGGGAAGAAGCCTCTCAACATGCAGAACACGCGGGGCACGTGGTCCAGCTCGCCGTCGCACCACACCTTCTCGGCCTCTAACCTCGCCATGAACGACTACTCGACAGCCGCGCCATTTCATCAGGCCACGGGCCTCTACGATGTTGGGCTTCTTGATCTGGGCCACCAGCCGCCGCCGCCGACGGGTGGTATGCCAGTCTCGGTGGATGTGGGCAACTCACGCCTTGTGCGCAGGACCGATCATGCATGGGGCCATTGGCTCGACGCGGCCACCGCTTGGCTTCGTATGCGCCACGGCTCTCTTACAATTGTTCACACACTGCTACTAGGAGCGGTCGGATCTCTTTGCGTCGGAGATGATTGACACCAAGGTGGCCGAACTTGTGGATGCTATCGGAGCCACCATGCGGCGTCAGCTAAAGCCGATCGTTGCCACCAGGCCCGCCGACCTGTGGCTTAAATGACATGTAGGCACAAAGCTCGAACATGGGCTGCTCGTGCAGCGACGAAGTTGCCGAGTTGCGGCACATGATGCAGGAAATGCAGCGGCAAATTCAAACCCTCCAAAGCCAGGCTACGAACGACAAGGCAGCCTCGTCACGTAAGTTGTCAACCCGCCACCATCACTCACTGCCTGAGGTGCAGCCAAGGAGCCAAAAGACGCTGCATCCGTTGCCGCTGTCATGGACCGTGTCTCTACGCTTGAAGGCCGTCAAAGTGCCTTCCAGTCACAGATGGCCCAACTCTGCAAGTCACTCGGCACCGTGCCCAGTATCTGTCACCACCGGTGCATAGCGCTCATGATATGTAGCCGGCAAAAACGGCAGCGGCAAGGCCGGTGGTATCGCTCTCCCGAAGCCACTATTGCAAGAACTTCGTGACGAGTTTGACATGAAGCTCAACGCGGGTAACCAAAGCTGTCTTGGGTTTGGGTCGTGCTCAATAGTAGCGTAGCTACTCTCAAGCTGGAGACGGCCATGAACAAGCAAATCTCCGTCGCCATGGCCAGCACAGAGCACCATATCGCACAAGACATGGATGGTGCGGTCCTCTCTTGCCATACCCATGGCCTCACGGGGCAATGTAGGCCGGTTCAAATCCATGACCTCCATGCAGTACGACGATATTTTGAGGTACTCAAGTGCGTTCTCACGTGCCCTTGTAAAGCGTTTCCGGTTTAGTTTGGTGGCCAGTGAGACGGACATTTGCCTTCAAAACACCAAGCAATGGCTTGAAGACAAGGTCGCCCAGGAAGCAAAGCACCGTATGGCTCTTGAGGCCCGCGTCAACCAGCAATTTGAAAACCACGTCGAGTGGCTCCAACAGCTCGAATCCGTCGGTGGCAACTGGCATGGCACGGCTCCACGGTACCAAGAGCAGATCGACAAACTGGACGCGCACGTGCAGCAGCTCCAAGCCCATGTCGCCTCCAACGCCTCGACGAACAACACCGCCAAAAAAGCTGATAAAAGTGGTACCATTGTCGGTCGACCCGCTCCATCGACTCATCGGCAGCTGTAGCAGGCTTAACGGCTGGTCAAGTCAAGCAAATCCTCCAAGACATGAAAGCCGTCACGGAACAGCTTGCTCTTCTCGACATGGCTTGTGGTGCGTGCGCACCGCTGTGAACGCTTCGAATCACGTGTCGCGTCTAGCCAAGTCGTCCGAAGCCAGCGAAGAGAGCAAGAAAAAGGTCGTTGGGCTACAGAAACTCATTGAAAAAATGATGCGGGATCAAGGCTCCGTCGAGCAACTCCTCCAGCAATACGTTAGGTACGACTGGCAAATTGCGGCGTCGTCATGGTCGTCGCAGCACCATCACCCATCAAGTCGCGAGCGTGACGCGACAGTATGTGTCGGTGCGCATTCGCGACAACAATCGGCTGCTCGATGCCACGTTGCGAGCTCGCATTCCCGCGTACGTTGAAAACGAAAGCGAGAGCTTCATGCTAGTGCGCCCGTCGAGCGCGCCGTCGAGTCCCCCGGAGCACCCCGTCGAGCGTATGTTTCTCTCTTTCTTGTGCCGACCGATCATGGCCGGGAGTAGCGGGTGCAGCCTTAGTGATGCGAGACGACAGCGCTGCCATGAACGATATGCTCCTCGAAAACGTGCTCAAGATGGACCTCCCGCCACCTGCTACGAAGCAACCTTAGACGGCCCAGATATCCAAGCAAATGCAAGTTATATGAGCTGTCAAATCGAGGTGGCTTGGAAAAGGAATCGAAACGAATGGGCTTCAAGGGCCGTCGAATGCATAGATCTTGCGCTGCCTCGGTGTTGTTGGATCTACTAGTAGTGTTGCTGTCTGACGCCAAGCAACTTCTTGCATGCCGAAGGCAAGTTATCTATCTTCGCGGGGCTCTATGGTAACTAGACTGGAGTTGCGAATAAAGCGGACTCGTAGGAAGTCAAGTATCGACCCCTAACCCTAAACCCCTAGACTGAGCAAAACGATTATTTAAGGAGCAATTTAAGAGGCAGCACTTAGGCTACGTGCGGACCAAAGTACTCGAAGTGAATCTGTTCATCCGGCACGTTCCACCCGCGGAGAGTGGTCTGCACCATGCGCATAAAGCCGGGGGGGCCGCAGAAGTAGTAATGAGCGTCCTTGGTCGGGAGCGCCGCGTCGAGCGCTGACGCATCGAGAGCACCGTATACCGTGTGCACGTCAAAGTTGGCGTGGTCCTGGGCGTAGGCGGCAAAGACATCGTGCATGACTTCGACTTGCGGGTTGCGTGAGACGTTGACCATCGTGATGGCGTTGGCAACGCGCTGGTTCTTTAGCAAGTCCTCGACCATCGATGCCATGGGTGTCATGCCGACGCCACCGCTGATGAGGACGACAGGCTTGTCGTCGGCCACGTCCAGCACAAAGTCGCCGCAAGGCACACCGACCTTCACAACGCTACCTTCGACGAGGTTGTGGAGGTGCGACGACACTTGGCCAGCGGGAGCACCGGGCGCCAGAGGCGCGTGCTTTTTAACTGTGATGCGGTACTCACGGGTGTCTACGCGCAAGTCAAAAACCACACGGAAAGAGCTTTGGACGTACTTGGCGCATTCGAGATCGAGTAGTTGCGCTGGGTGGTAAACTCCGAGTTTTCAAAGCGAAGACCAAGGTACTGGCCGGCGCGGAAAGGGACAACGGGGCCACCGTCCTTGGGTCGCAGCACGAACGACGTTGTATCGATGGACTCAGGCACCTTCTTGGCGACGACGAAATCGCGCCAGCCCTCCCAGCCACCGACCGCCGCCGCTTGTCCTTCGCGGACTTCTCGCTCGCGCTCGATGAGGATCTCGGCAAGGAAGCCATAGGCCTCAGCCCACGCCTGGACAATTTCAGGCGTCGCGGCATCGCCAAGAACTGTCTTGATGGCCCGGAGCAAGTGCGAGCCCACAATGTCGTAGTGCTCGGGAAGAATGTACAGCGACACGTGCTTTTGAGCAATGCGCTCTACGGCCGCGGTCAGGACACCGAGGTCTAGGCACGTGCGTTAGCGTCCACAAGTGCATTCGGAACTTACTGTCGATGTTAGCGGCGTAGGCGGAAACGGCGTGGGCCAGCGCGGACGGCTGGCGTGCCTGGTTTTCCCCCGGCAATACCTTCTGGTGGCTCGGGTTAAAGAGCGCACGCACGGAGGCATCGCTCGTGAGCATCGTGCCGTACATCGTGGTTGTGATTGCGTAGCCATGCTCGGCCACGACTGGGCTCGTAGCCTTGATGATGTCGATCGTCTTGGCGCTGAGCGCCGTGAGGCTGCGCGTGCCTGTAAACCTCTTGGCCGCACGCTGGAGCAGGGCGGGGGAGCGGAGAAAGGCCATGGTCAAAGGTGGAGGAGTGGAATTGAGATATGGAGTGTCGATGCCCCAAGATATCCTCGCGCGGTGACATGGATCGTGGCGGTGACATGGAAACCGACACCAAATCAGGTCGTGATTGCGAGGCCTCCGAAATGGACGAGAAGCAGTGATTGGCTGAAAAGCTAGAATTTCAAGTGAAAATAGCCAATCCGATGCGTTCTTGCTTTCTGGACTCAATACCACTTTAGCGAGGCCTCGCAAGCTCAGCGTGGCTTTGCGCCGTCGACGTTGCCTTCGAGGGCTCGAATGTCGCCAAGTGTACCGTACCTTTGGGCAAATTGACAGGAATTTCGTCGCATGTATATTTAATAGGAGCTAAGTTAGCCCAAAGGAATGACCGGGTACTCGGAGTACGATTAATCATCGCATTGTAAGGACTTGAAAAGGCCACCAGCGTCAGAAAGCATGAAGTTGCTGGGTTTGTCGTTGTGAGATCTTTTATGTAACTTCAACAAACCTTGTGTAAAAGTTCAAAACAAGTTATCAGCTATTGATATTTCAATACCTTCGTATACTTGCCTGCAATATCAGGGCAATATGTTGTTATGAGCAGGAGGGGATTAAAATGCCGAGCGAGTGCAGAAGTAAAAGCCTATGGTTTATTTGAAAAGCTGACACCTATGTTTTTAGTGTCATTTTCAGTATGCCATCAGACTTACCCTACTCGGTTCTTCGTACATTTAACTCATTCTTGGCTTAGATGATGCACCTTGTATTGCTTTATCATATTGTCTTCACCCAACCCAACTACTAGTACAATACTACGTAGTATTTACCAAAATGTCTTCAGCAGAAACATGTAAAGTTCCTCTTAATTTGCCCAAGAGTACGATATGCGTGAACGTTTGTGTTGCATGGGTCGCGCGGAATGATGCATAACTAGTGCGCACGACAAGACAATGGTTGTGAAATTGACATGAATGGTTTGATGCTGCTGGTTGAGACCCTTCTAAAAGCCTTTCATAATACATACTTCATAAAAGCATAACTTTGAGATTTGATTTTATTCGACGACATAATCCTTCAACAATTGATATATTTGGTTTTACCTGGTAGAGGTGCGTTTAAATCACAGACCGCGCACGATCGTGGAGGCAGTGGTCTCAGTGATGTTTTGCCCACCATCTCAGAGTACAACACGACCAACATGGAGCGCGTAGTTGCTCAAGGTATGAGGTTTTTTGGCTGAGATGCGCTCGTTTGGCCCGATTGGAAGGCTGGGTGGGTGGTGAGCTTAACGTAAAACGCATCGGTTTTTCATAAAACCCAAAACCATATGCAAATATCTGGGCCGCAGGAACGGACGAGCGAGGTGGGCGAGGCATGAACGCGTTCGAGTATCTGACATCGCTGCCTGTTGCAAGCGTGGATCGGCTTTTCAATGACCCATGGGCATGCCAAGCGGTGTTCCAGAGCCTACCAGCGTTGTCGCAGCAAATTGTCATGCGGCTGCTCTTCACAACCACCGAGACATCGCGGGCCACGATCCTCGGGTGGGCTACGGACGCCGCTGCTGACACGATGGCTGCGGCCACCGACAAGGTACGTGCCACGCACGCCGAAATGCCAGGTCTTACAATGACCACGTAGCTCTGCAACTTACGCGTGCTGAGCGAGTCACCGCGCGGCATGCATTTGAACCCGCACTTTCAAACGCAGTTACGCACAGCACTGAGTTCGCTTGGTGGATCGCCGTGGGAAGATGGTCGTGCGCGACTGCCACCGGAAAAGCCCATCACTGCATTGGACCTCGAACACTACGCGCGGAACCGCTGGGATGCGGTGTTGCACTTCATGGTTGGATCCACGGCTGTGCAAGCACCACCGGACACCGTTGTGCAAATCCTCGAGCAGACACGACTGATGCAGGCATCGCCCGAAGATCGGCGCAAGCTGCACATCACGGATACGGGGTACGAGTTCATGCTCAAGGACATCCACGCCCAAACGTGGATCTTCGTGCTCGAGTACATCAAGAACATCCACCGCCAGGGCGTCATGTCGGCGGAGGAAATGCTGCAGTTCTTATTCCAGATCAGGTCTATCACCCCTCGCCCGACTCATGTTGTCATCAAATGCATTCGTAGCTATTGCCAGATGCACCAGTACTACGCCGTCGCTGACCTCACGCGAAACCAGCAGCAGCTTCTGGGCGATCTCGTCGAGCTCGGGCTGCTGTACCGATCGAACCCTCGTGCGACGCGGTAGCTGCCTCGTGCGCACCTTTCAGGGTGTCATCGTGGCTATCTAGCTTTTACACCACGAGCTTGGCGGTGAACCTCATCTTTGGTGGTCTTGCGGGTCAAACTCGGTCGGCGATCCAAATGAACCAGTCGCTCGAAAGCATGCATCTCGCTGCGGTGGGCGCCGTTTGCTCGTAGCCCCATTCACATCGCTGGATTAGACAAACGGCTCGACCAAACCTGCCAACGATGTCAACCGAGCCCCCGGAGCGCACCTTAGCATCGTCGTCGAGACCAACTTCAAGGTGTATGCCTACACATCATCAAGCCTGCATATCGCCATGCTCAGTGTCTTTGTCGACATTGTGGTATTGAGATCATGGTGTCTTCGATGCCATTGAACGGGGTTAGGTGCGACTCAATAACTTGGCGGTGGGGTTCCTTACCCGAGAGAGCATTCGCTCGGCCCTTATCCACGGCATTTCGGCCGAGCAAGTCCGTCCAGTGCCCGTAGCCATGGACATTCATGCAGCGTCGTCGTAGATTTACGACTTTCTCATGCAACACGCGCACCCAAAGATGCTCCACAACAACCCCGTGATCCCGGAAAACATTGCCGACCAGCTCTACCTCTGGCAGCGCGAGCGCAACCGCATTCAGTTTGTGCCGGGCGAGCTCCTTGAGGGGTTTACGCTCTCGGAGGTGCCGTGCGTCTCTTCGGTGCCCAAAACCGACGCCAACGTAGGAGTTTGCCAAAGTGGTGCAGTACGCTCGGGACCTCGACGTGCTGACGTGGAGCGATGCATCGCAGCACAAGCTCACGGTCAAGCAGGAGGGAGCCGATGCCGTGCGCAAGTTTATCCAGTCTCAACGCTAAGAGCATCAATGCATTCTACTTTTCGAGTCGACTTTAGTTTTTTCCCAAGTAGTTAGCCCACCGAGGATCGTCTTTTGGAGCTGCTTGGAGAGTCAATCGTATGGCCACATTGACGACGATTGAGGTAGAACGGCCAACCAACCTCTCCGACATACAGGACTCACATGGTCACTTTGCCGTAGCCACGTGTGGTGTGCCCATGCAACCGCTTCGGCCTCAACACTTTGTCATCATCCGAATCACTCGGCTTGCGTGTGCTATCGTGCCTGGTTGGCCTCCAGCATCGACCGGACGTGCCACCGCTGATGGCATGAGCCAAGTCTAAGGCGGCTGCTGGCTGCGTATATTTTCCTCTCGCGCGTTTTCTCGTCGCCGAAAACTCTACCCTAGTGGCATTCGTGTACTTGCTGCGCTGTTGCGCCCAGACATTGTGATTGTCTAGTTTCAAACAGCTCAGCTTTTACGCAAACTTTAACCTCAACCGAAAGATTATTTAGTTTTCCATCACAACTGCGACTAGGGTCGTTGCAACTGAACTCAGGTCAACTGCCATTGTGCAGCTTGACGACGCAAGACCCTTGCACCTCCATCGCTGCAATCAACGACGTCCGTTTATCGGCAAAAATGCCCGATGAAATGCAATGTGATGTCGCAACACTTGGTGATTTCGCGGGGCAGAAATTAATTCCTCCATAGACGACATTTATTGCGACGAGACTTGTGGGAGGCTACGGCTCAATGCGTTAAGTACCGGGTGGGGAATGTGATTGTGCGTTGTTCTAGGACAGTTTACAGGTTATGGATTGTACCGATCACATTGAGCCGAACTCACTAATAGCACCACGGTCAACGCAATGTTGGAACACTTTAGAGCAACGAGTAATGTGAAAGCGTGTTACGTTCTAACGCGTCACTGCTCTGGTAGCCCAGTCCTAACCCACTTTGCCACGAACGATTGTAGCAGGTGCCTCACAGAGGCAGGGAAATCAATCTTCAAGCTCCAAACCGACATGGCTCAATGCCGCCAGCCTGGTGATGCCACGCTCATCCGTGAGAACGAATGACGCCAGCCTTTGAATGGACAACCACCCGGTGCATACGTCGACTTGTGATCAAGAACGGAGGCTTTTAAACTTAATACATACCTCTCCTCTTGGGCAAACTGTCCCGACATATATGGTGTGCATTTCAATAATCCTCACTTATCTAGAAAACGAATTTCCTTTAAATAGTTGCATCGTTCACCAAAGTACTTTCGTTGGAGCTCCTGCGTTTCCCGTAAACAAAGAGGACGCCTTCATGCCTCGATTGTAGTTTTTAAAGTCATAGGAGCGCTTCGACTTGTGTAATAGTGCAAAACTTTGCATTGTATATGGGTCTCAAACATAATGACGAACTTATAATTTCCTTCGACAGCAATGACAGGGCTCACATTGAAAATCTGTGACTTCACACACCGTTCTCATACAATTTCGGCGTCGCATTGGACGATGACGACCTGGAAGCAGAGAGACGCCCGCAAAACCATGAAGCCGAGCGAGACTAGAACGGGGGCAATCACCACTTGAGGACCCATGAGATGAACGAGCCCCTCGGCGACTTCGAGCGACATCGCAAACCTGCCACTGCTGCACTTGAGAAGTGGGAAGGGACAGCACCCGAATCTGTTTGGGCACTGGGTGGTTCGTGCCACTCGTCTGCACTGATGCACTATAAGTATTAACGGCATCTACATGTGTCAGATTCCTTCAAGAATCCGCCAAAGCTGTAGTATAATACTAGTACCCTGTAACCTCGTTGACGTGAGCAATCAAGGGCTTTTTTTCACCATCTGCTGCTTGTTGTGGCAATAACGTGACTTGAAAATGATGGCTCCGGCGTTGGCAGCGAAGGAATATAAAACAAATTTCTGCCATGTTGCTGCTTTGATTTGGGAAGATTAGATTCGCTTTCTCGAGTCAACAAGAGTCAATCCGATCGAAGGATTTCGGTTGCGTTGATGATTCCAGGGCTTTCTTTTGGCATATATATTTGCTTGTGTTTGGATTCTCGCATTACATCACTAAAGTAATTGTACAGCCCTTGTCGGAAGTAGTTCAATATGGGTGCAAGTCTGTGCAGTCTGTCACGCTCAACAGACGTGGCGAGGAGACCTGTGCTCATAGACATGATGACCAGGTGTCTTTAATATCGTTCAGCTCCGATTTTGGCTTGGTGTGTGAAAACGCGGAGGTTTTCACCACTCTTGGGGAAACCTGGTAAGGCAGGTTTTTACCTCCGCGTCAAATTCTTATACGTTTATTTCCCCACCACACACGACCATCACAGCGTCACAACCTCTCAGCTATTTTAGCTGACTTCCAAACGACTGGCATTGGCAATTATATTTAGTCCTTAACACGGCAGCCCAAGGATGGGCGGCGGCGCTTCCGCCGAGATCCATCGACGGCGGCTGTTGATCAAGGAACACAACAAAGACCCCAATCGCCTCCTCACCGAACGAGTGGCCAACGTGCTGCATGGCACTCCAGAGCTTGTTCGTTATGTCATGTATCCGGATCTAATACTTGTCATAAGGTGGAGGATAGGTATCTGCCATTGCGTGCGATCGCAAGCGTGCTCGCTGAATTGGGTATCAACGCCGTCGATTTATCTGTGCTGAAGCTGACTTTGACAAAGCTGGGGTGCGCCTATGACTTTAAGCGGGTATTGCTCGTGCATGCAACGCCATCGGCGTCATATCGAACGCACGTAGGATCTGTATGATGTCGACGGCCTCGTTCGCTTCTGTGCAGCCCGCGAGTTTCGATGGACCGAGTACCCATTGCCGCAGGCGCGAAAACCAGTCTCTGATACCCCGACAACGATATGGTTTGCCTGCAAAACCGGTCAGTTGGACATAGTGGGCAACCTCTTGGCGCTTGACACGGTTGGTCGGTGGCACGAGCGCGATGCCTTTGACAACATTCCACTCTACTACGCCAGTGTACAAGCAGCCGTCGATGTCGAAGATAACCTGTTCGCTCTAGCTTTGCGGACACAAGGCGATTGTTGAGTTACTTTTATCGCACTACACCAAGCATGGCATCCCGTTGTCTGACGCCGACAGACTTCGGTAGTACATCGTACAGAGGGCATATACTTAAATGCCAGAACGCCTAGGTGCGCAACGAATGCACTGAACACGGAGGTCAGGCGAATCTTGCTTCAGCTGAATAAGAACCAAGGCTCCCCAAAACGACACACTTCTCTGAATACGACACAGAAGGAAAGCAAGTCATGGCGGCATTGTGCCGCCAAGAAAGGAAGAAACTCCGACAATCGACCTGTGGCCAAGGCTGCAGTCGCTGCGGGACTACCGCCGCATTTACCGCCAGAGATCGATGATGATGACATGATGCTAACTGGGTGGTTCGATGATTGACAGCGAGTTATGAGGAAGGTCAAAAGAGAATGAACGTGTCAGAAACTCTCCATGATTTAAGAAATTAGATCCTGAATGCATGTAGCAACTGATTAATTGATACAGACGACAAGACGAAGACCGGCGAAGGAATGAAGTTTAGCGTTTGGCAGCGGAATCCGAACATATCTAGGTTGACGTGGTAGATTTACGGGGCTCGGCAGATGGCAGCTTTGCAGTCACCGGTCGTGTCCGGCGCTTGAACACGCACGTGTCTGCATCGACACGAATCCCATATTGAAGGTCCTTGGAGGCAGTGATGGCCTCCATAAATGAATTAAGCTTTTGTCGGCGTTCAGCGATGACATGGGCGGAGAAGTTCCCGAACATTTTCTTGCTGGGAAGAGCTGGAATTGTGCCTGTTTGCTTCTTTCGGAGCGTCGCCGCCAGAAACAGGAATGTTTCATAGCGGTGCCACACATGCAACGTGCCACGAGACTCAGTCTCGATTTCAACGTTGTACTCATCAGTTTCCTTGCCGTCTCGATAGATGACGCGGCTGTTCACAATACATGCGCGTACGATAGCAATTTCAGATGCAGACAAGAGTTGCTGCTTCAGCGATCGGATTGTGGCCTTGAGCTGCTCATTCTCGCGGATGAGAGCGGCGTCAGCTTGTTGGCGCCAATCTTGCCTTGCGTCGGATCGTCGCTCGTTAACTGTAGAACTGCTGTTTGAGGATGGCCCTCTGGAGTAAGACTCGTCGGTGGCAATCGATGGCAATGTCATGGCTAATTGAAATATGACAACTTTTAGAAGCGCCACAAAAATTGACACTCATGGAGCAACGCAAGAAATGATATCCGTTCGATTTTTTTCAAAACATTTTTGTGTTAATCCGATGCGCACGATCGTTGGCCTTGCGGCGGAACCACCTGTGGGATCAGCAACCAGAGATGGAAGTTTTCCAGGTCTAACGAGGTCGGAGGAAAGATTCAAAGGTCCCCGGGGGCAAAGTAAATGGTGCTCACGGGATTGCTGATCACGTTCATTGCACCAAAGCTTAAATATAAATGCTGGTTAGGCAAACTTGACAAAATCACATTTTGCGCATGATGGTGAGTCTCGTCGATCTATTGACGTTCCTAGGCCAGCCAGGGAGGAATCAATGTTTTGCGTCAGACTGCTATTGTTTTAGGGGTGGAGAGGGCTCACTGTACGTGTTTGGAAACAGTTGCGTCTTCGACCCGATGGCCGCCGACTCGTCGTGGTTCCAGGAAATTGATGCGCAAAATTGCACATTGCAAGTCACCATCACTATCAGGATATGTTCAATGGATTCGCATGGAATCGTTGGCAAATCAAGGCCATAGCCCAGAGAGCTCGGTCCATAGGTGAGGTGGCTCAAGCGCTGTTAGCTTCTTTAAGCGAGCGCAATGTCTCCAACACCGGCTAATGCGCTGACAACTCGTAGTCATTGTAAAGAGGAAATGCCATCGATCGGTTCATAACATCATGCTTTGCAGGCGATCTTACATGCAATCTCCGGAGAAGTTATCAAGTTTAAGCCGCACCCAGAGGCGCAGTAGGTGTGACCTTGCACGTTGTAGAACTGCACATCATTTGATTTCGCTCCACGAGGCCACCAAGGCAACATGAACGCAACAGCAGAATCCTTCAACACCATAACTCTGCCAACAACCGGTTGCATGAGAAGCGAGCCGTGCACTCCAGGGTTGCTCCACGATTGCCACAATCATAGAGCAAGATGAATGGCTAAGAGTCGTAGACCATGAAGTGCGCGTGCACCTCACAGCGATTCGTTAGTCGTACGAATGCATACGAGTCTGTATAATGATGAAAGTTAGCGGTGCTTGACGACTCGCTGGCGATAGTATTCATCGAATACCTTGGTAGTGTCTGTTTCCTCATGCTGCAATCGCTCCTTGTATAGCTTGACAGTTTTCTGTAAGTAAACACGGGCAGCAGTCACGACGTTGCGAAGGTCGTCGCTGTCAAGGTTCTAACGGACGTCACTCATTTTGCCTCGCAAACAAGACTCTACTTCAGCCGTCATGCCTTCTTCTTGAAGTAGTCTATGGGCCCGTTTGAATCTTCCTTGAGCCATCGCCCCGTAGGCAAGGTTAACGCGGCATTTGCTACAAGCATGGTGCCATGGCATCCCAAAACTTAATTCTATACCTGGCAAGGATTGGATCTTGTAAGCCTTGAGAAACACATATTTGAAGCTGCGCCATGAGCTTGGCTTGGTTCAGGTGTCGGCACAAGAAATAGCCGCCTGGACGTCCCTCGACAAGTGTTCGCATTCAGAGTCGTACCTCCAAGTGTCGAGATGTAAGCGTTCGCCGTCACGAGGGCCACGACAGCGTGAGTAAAGCGGGTTGCGCGGTAGCACCAACTCATCGAGAGCATGCTCAGCCGCGGTGCAAACGCAATCTTGACCGGGTACGTCTACATGCGATGGCATTCAATCATGACCTCGCGAGCGTACGTACCGCATGCAGTGCTGCGCAATGCTGCTGCAGGTAGTCCTCATGGCAGTGTGTCGATAAGTACTCGTACAGCCTAGGATCGCGCACGACGACGTGCGCATCCTCAACAGATGCGAGTGCAATTGCCTTCGGTCCTGCCCGCTCCATGGCACAAAAATTATTTGTGGCAATTGGTTGGTATCCGGATGTCATTTTCGACAATCAGCTCCATTTTCACGTATTTGTGATAAAAATTCCCAGGTTGACAATGGAAAGCTCCATGAAACTATAACATGATTCTAACTAATGAACGATTGATAAGCAGCGGGAGCGAAGAGCCACAAAGGAGCCACATGGGGTTGGTGTATTACGGAACTTTACTCTCCTGATGCTTCACACGACCGAGGGCCTTTCGACCAGCTACTTAAAAGCCACGCTTAACCTTGACATCTTTCTAGAACTTCCGTACGGTCGAATCACAGCGGATTGCTGGTTGGGAGACCAAAGGACGGTCGCAGGGCTTTGTCGTGTGTTTTCGCGCTCTTAAGGCTGACCTCTCGCTTTTACCACCGTGGTTGCGGCTTTTGACCGAGGAACAGCTTGCGAAGGTACAACTTGAAATCGAGAACGCGGAGGCTAAGGCAGGCTACATGACCTGGTGCTACTGGACGCGTATTGGCTTTTGGCGCCTGTTTGTTCAATGGGATAGTGGTGTCTGCAGCAATGCTGCGAATTGCTGAGGTAGCCGAGGGTGTGGAAATCCTCGGCATGGGCGAATGGGATCCCTCAGTAGTGCAAATGCATTAAAGATATTGTTCTTATTAGGTTGGGCTGCGGATATTTTCGTCTTCACACAAAATGGCGACTACTATGGATCTGAAGCTAGCAAATATAGCATAATATGCTGAGGGGCTTTCGAGCTGAGTCTGGATAATATTAAACCTCTTGTCTCGGCAATACGAATCTTCAGGAGGAAGATACCAAGAGCTGGCATACCACAAAACCTCGTTTCATTCTAAATCCCAACCATCATGTACAGTACGTGCAATTGTGCACAATATACTGTAGTCAGTGTTCAATGCAGGTGTAAAGTTTGTCAGGCGACCTATTTCAATGTGGAGTAGACAACAATGGCAGTTGTCCAAAAGCATCGCATTGATCATCGCAAAACTCATTCGGCTTGGAAGCCCCAAAAGCCAGTTGCCGCCGACCTCGAAGATACCCTGACCTTAAAGAGATGGATTTGGGATACTCCGGTCAATCTTTTGATCCAAGGAGCTGCATTTTGGATTCCTAATTGTTTGCAGACTAATATAGTTGGCAATTCACGCGAATCTTCGTACAAGGCACCGCACAGATCTTGTGCTGCATTGTGATTCGAGAATACAGTAGTCTTGTAGAAGTGAGTGCTGCCCTCTGCTGGCGTTCCATTCATTGGATTCAGCGCCATCTGTTTCTGTAGAATTCAAGTCTTGTGTGAGCCATCCATTTCGGCAGATGACAGCCCGAGGTACACGCGTATGTGGCCGTACAAATGTTGTGGTCCCTGCGCCCCGCACTCAAATGAACATAACATACCACGACTACATGCACCGGATGTAGGCACTTGCGTCGAACGAATGCAATGCCATTTAAACGCACAACTCTGCACCACCATACGTGCAAAGCTCCTTGAAGCTTCTACCGGGTGTCAGCAACAAGTAGCCAAAGCGGTCGCACTGATCTGCAAGCAGCCGCCAGTATCCAGCCCTGCGTGGTTGTGTCCACTGAGCACTCGCTTATACTACAACAAGAAAAGATCAATGACGAAATAATAATCTTCACATTGAACCACGGTCGCCGAGATTCGATCTCACGGTGGCATGGTTCGTCCACAACGAGTAATGTCCTATCCTATGCTATCTATTGTTTGAGCGAAAGAACCCACGATTGGTCCAGTGCTTGGTTTTGCATCTGCTCGATGACAGCGGCTTCGTGTTTGTGCAGGAAGCGCAACTTGACATCTCGCAACGCATCTGTCTCCGCGTCGGACATCGGGTGCAAATGCGCCAGTCGTGGGACGTCCGTGTTGACCTGCATCATCGCGAGCTGTTTCCGGACGCGTCCGAGATCCGAATGGAGGCGATCGGCCAGGTATGTGTCGAGGCTTTTGCCAAAGGGTACGCGCATTTTACCGGCTTTGATGAGCTGCAATAGGTAGCGCAGGTAGTCGAGCTCTTCCTGCACCCAGTCGCCCTTCTCGACAGGGCACAGCGACCCAAAGATGCTGTTGGAGTCGAACCCGTACATGAAGTAGGTTTCGAGCCAGTCGATGACACCGTCGTGGGCGACCACACAAATATCCTTGCCGCTTTTGAGGCGGGCAATCGTGGCTGGGCGGCGACGACTGCTACCACGACGCTGCGACGGGAAGATCGTCAACGGCGCCGGTGCTGTCGGCTCGGCCTCCATGATGTCGTACATACCCATCTTGCGCTTTTTGCAAGCTGGCGGCGAGTGCACGCCCGTGATGACTTCGATGGAAAAGTTGGTCATGGGCCGAGTTGGCTCGTAGTACGTGGGCGTGAGTTTGATCGGCGGCAAATGCGCCACCGATAGCTCCGGTGGCCGTTGGAACGCATGCAGCGGCGGCAGCGGCAGGTCCGTCGGATGCATGGCAAGTCGGCGAGTGAGACCTTGAAGAGCGAATTGAGCGATCAGATGGCACATTGCCCTTTCGCGCCAGCTGGTGCCCGACGGCATCTCGGGCCGGAAAGATCGGGATGCGTAGTCAAATTGCCTTAGATAGTACCAGTCCACGACAATAAACCAATACCGTAGTGACGCCGGATTAAGGGCAGCGGCCGTCGTAAGACTTTGGAGCTCACTGCCAGATATGTTAGAAGGCACGCCATTAAGGAAGGTTGTCGTACGACTACCAACACATATGTATCGCTGAGACGAGTGGATGACGTTCAATTGGAGAGTAATCGATGCTAGCCATGACGCGGCATTCTCTTCACTTCAGTAATGCCAAGAGACCACACGAGCTTGCATTGTGTCCAGAAGAGGTCTATCGAGTAGATGTTGTGAGCATAAAGGCAGTCGTCGAACTGAACCAGCGTCAAATGGAAAGCAGCCATACCACTTACATCATATGAATGCAGCGACCGTTGCGTCCGATAGCAGAGGCGTTCAGTGCAATGTGCGCACTCGATGCCGTCCCGATCCACTGCCGTTCACGACAATGTTGTGCTGGGCATTGAAGCAACTTGGTTAGACGAATTTTTTCCTGTTTATCCGGAGTGCCACACTAATATGTCGCAGGGAGGCTGACCGAACTGATGGACGAAGGGTATCTGCGGCACAGAGTAATTGATCCCTTGCATCCAGGGGAGGGGCAGCACCACGGCCCGGACACTTTCTAGTGCCCTTAAATCGCGTCATTATACGAGATCTTGTTTTGGACTCCGTCGTCCAGGCGCGAAGACATGGTACTCTTGAGGCAGTTGTCGGGAAGACCGACACTGACAATATGACTATCGCTATCATAGATACTACTCCTACAGTACGGTTGTCGTCACCACCCCACAATATCATCGCGCGAGGGGCATTTCCGCACAACAAAGCCCGACCAAATGGCACATACATGGTGATGCGATTCTCAATGGCCCCGGAATCTGCGAGCGCGATGGGCGCGTTTCATTTCTGTTCATCTTTCAAGGCTCCCGATTTAGTATAAAAAAGTACCGACAGGTCCTTCGTTGCGGTCGGTCGTCTCACTCCTCCTGATGCAACTCTCGACAGCAACATACGGCATCGATGGCTTCTTTCACCCACGGCAGCCGCCGATACCGTGGGCTTTCTTTGCAAGCACGTCAGGGTGGGGCCGCTACAGTGTACTCGTGGTGTGGCACATCGAGCCCTTGACCGCTCATTGGTCTCAAGCACGGGCCCACGGCCAGGCGCGTTGAGAGCATCGCATTTCCGCGTCCAGTTTGCTGTGTTTGGAATGACCGGCTGCAATAATGCAGCTTGCATTTATGCGCTATTCACCAGCGACAAGGCGGAGTTTATCGGTTGGGAAATCGTAAGAACTCGGTGCCGTTGGATTCTTGTGCACGGGAGGATTGCGCCAAGGAAGGACGTCGTGGATCCTTGAAGGGCGCAGACGATGTTGGGTGGCAGCGCTGGCCTGTCAGGGAGGCCAGTCGCAACGCGGGTTCCAACTGGTCAAAGTTCGATGCCTGTGAAGCCATTGGAAGATTTCGCCCCATCGCTCTCCACCACCCACCCGATGGGGTGCTTGACGACGTGTACTGATTCTGGCTACTTCAACGCAGCACAACGAGGATGATTTGCAAGCTTTTAGCAATCTCGCATACCACGACGAGCGCCATTTATACTGCGCAATGAGTTCTCGTTCCCAATGCCGAGCAATAGTTAACCCAGAAGGCGTGAAGCGCTGGTGCGATGGAAGATTTGCTGAGCACCATTCCGACGTATTCTTAACGTAGCCTAGCCATGAATTACTAGCAACGCTACAACGGCCATGGTTCCAACTTTGTGCAATTCTTAAACCAACCAGGTCGCATTTGAACCTAGGCACTTGGAAGTTCTTGTTTTTCGAAATCGTAGAGCTCACGGAGAGCTCGGCCGAATGAGCTCTCGAGAGCCGAGTTTTCGTCTGAGAGCTGGGAGAGAGCGTCAAGTCCAAAATTAGAGCCCATTCTAGTAAACTCCCACTGCAGATAAATATTTTGTTATTTGAGTTGTGTCAAAATGACTGCTTTGCCAGTTAGTGCGATACTCATGAATCATGCGTATCGTTGCCCATCGTGAGTCGTGATAGGCAAGGCCGGTGCTTGGAGTCATTGAGTGCGAGGTTCCGTGCCGATTCTGAGGAAGAGTAGAACCTCGAGCGTAAAGTCATTGTCAACTGAGCTTTTGGTTCGGGAGCTCCTTTCGGCCGTCGAACATGTGAACATAACCCATTGACCCGACCATGGTAGCCTTCATGTGTACGAGCTTGGTAACCATCGTGTACACCGGGTTCCAGCACGTATTCACTTTGATCTCGGTGGTAGGTACCAGCAGCGCTAGTGACATAGAGCTCGTTGATTTTCGACATGGCCTTGGAGCTGATCTTGACGTAGACGCAGGTCTTGCGGACCCCGTCAATCAGCTTGGTCATTATAGATACAGCCTATTTCGAATCGACGTGGCTGAGTGTGCTGGCGACGATGTCCAAAGCCCTATGAGCTTGTTGCCGACCATATTGCCAATGAGTTAGCACAGATTATAAACACATTGTCGTCAATGAGCATGAAGTCGCGGCTTAAGTACTCGAGCTCTTCCGGCGCGACAAGGGCGTTCAAAGCCGCAAGGAAGTCCTAGTTGCCCATGGCCTCTGTCTTTTCGGCCGACGTCCCGAACCTTTCTGTTGGTGCTGGGGTGTGGGCCCGAGTCATGCTGGGTTATATCTCAAACTTGTTGGTACAGGTGGAGGCAAGAGGCGAGATGGATACGTTGGTTATGTAAGAGAGGTGTTTGATGACGAGTCCTGCGCGGACATGACCATTTTGGAACTGCCGTCGCGTGCGAGAAAGACAAAGTTTTCCTTCGCGAGCTGCCACTTGTCGAAGGCTCTCGATTTCGAACAGGCGTCCTGTTCGATCTCGAACATGATGCTGTAGGCTGTGCCCAGAGGTACACGTGCCAATGTTGAGTATCTTATGTTGAAGCCGGACGTGTAATACTAAATCATACGAATAGTCAAACAGATATTGAGCGGAGGACTCTTTGTGCCTTTGTGCGCGCTAGGCGTCGTTCCTGCGGATGCTTTTCAGTTGGGTAAATGTGCGCTGGGCTTATTTACTTTGGGACAAGGAATTGAGCAAATCAGCGTTTCCTGCGCAACACACGCGACTAAGATCAGCGTATCTCTCCACAAATACACATGAAGTAGTGTGCATATAAACCGATTTTGTATTTGCATGATCTACGACCCGCCTTAGGAGCACCATATCCTCCACAGGCACACGAAGGCTGCCTCTAAGAAGCAATTTATTCCTGCACTGGATAGCGTTGCACCACCGCCGTTGCTGCGGTCAACATGACAAAGAGTTGGCGCTGTCGTCGCACTCCATCGGGAATTACTGTCATTTATCCCTGAAATACGACAATCCACAACCCCAGAAGTGAACATGTTTTTAGCTGTTTTTAATTACAGTGTAATGTATCGCAAGATAGATTAGATATGACCACGAAAGAAAACTCAAATAACCAAAAATCGAAAAGCGCAAATAGCAGTGTTTTCAAGTATTTGAAGGCAACCTCACAGGAAACTTTTAGAACGTCCATTTCTAAGGCATTTCGGCAATTTTAAACAGGGGACTTCTGGTGGCCGTTAAATCTCGGCACGAGTTTTGTTTTGAACACGAGAAAGATATTGATCGCGGAGGAAAATCGAGTTTCGCAATGCGCAAATAAGCACCTTCAACTGACTGTAGACTTCCGGAAAATCCACTTATACGTTCGCGACGGTTCTGTGTCGGAAGTTGAGCGACGACTATCGAAGGGATCTACAGCCCCGATTACAGTGTTTGATGGTGGATGTGAAAGAAGACATTAAATTTAGATCGCCTATGTTGCGCAATAGGCATCGTCCAAGTCAAGCGACCAGTTCCTTAAACGACGCGGTCTGCGCCCGCTTGAAGGCGTGTTCTCTTGACAATGTCAGTGGCTACAATCGCGTTCTTTCGGCTTCAATCATGGCCAATCCACGC
>JNBR01001410.1:45530-76901 GCA_002081595.1 Achlya hypogyna | reverse complement strand
ATGTCGAACGACGACGCCGACGCCGCCGACGCCTGGGAGCCCGTGGTGCTTTCGGACGCCGACACGGGGTAGGCAATGGGAATGTAGCGCGGCTCGGCCATCGGTGGCGGCGCGTGGTGCATGGGGGGTTGGTACTGCGCTCCGTCCTGGCGTGGCTGGGACTGGACGGCGTACTGCACGGCTGGCTGGGCCACATGCGTCACATTGGTGAGGCCGGGAAGTCGAAACGTCGTGTTTCTGCGTCGCCAGATGCAAGCGACGACGGCTAAGATGACGATGACCACGACGACGCCAGTGACAATGAAGATCGTTGTCATGGTGCTCAAGGCCTTGTCCTGGATGGACGAAATGTCGCTGCTGAAGGAAGGAGATGAAGGAGAGCGGGACGCGAAATCGAAGGGAACTGAGCTCGTCGTCGTGATGGGGCGAGGCGTCGGACCGCTGGGGCAGAATTCAATGGCGCTGCTGGTGCGGGAACAACCCGCTTGCCATGGCACGCATGATCCGTTGGTGACCATGCAAGGCCGGTCCCCGCTGCAGACACAGCCGCTGAAGCGGTCGTAGCAGAGCGAAGAATTTGAACACTGGTACATGGCCGAGTTGCAGAATGGACGACCGCTGCCATCGTGAAGGGCAGCATCGGCGGTGGTGCAGTCTGTGAGCAGCAAGCTATGGCACGGCTTGAAGGCGTCGCACGCGCCGACGGCTCTCTGGGCAACGCAACTTGCGACGACGAGGGCCAGCCCTGTCAGCAGTCGCCCGGCCTGTGCCATCGTGAAAGTGGGTTCATGTGCAACCTCGACCGGATGCCGGAACGAGGCTGTCCCAGAGACGTCGCATTTGACAGGAAAAGCATGCATCCGCATACGAACCGGAATGGACCATTGCTGCCGAGCTTCTGCGCTGTCCAGGCTGCATGAACCTCGGCCGTTGGGCGTGGCCACCGCTGCTGGCTGTCGCTGGGTAAAGGCGCATCGTTCGGATCAGGTCGTCTTCTCCATCTGAGTGTCTTTCTGTCGCAGCTCGTGCGCTGCTCATTGCGAGCTATCACTGGCATCGTCCACGTCCGAGGACAACGCATCGTCAACGCCCAATTGCATCAGGAGCATCGTGATGTAAACTGAGTCGAAACCATTGACGACGCGTTCATAAAGAGTTCCATGGAGCGCTCAGACATCGAGTTTCGACAGCAGAAAGCTCATGGCATGTTGCCGATGATCCATGCACCAGCTGCGACCGTAAAGCAATGTGCCGAGCCGTTCCACGAAGCATTGATCGACGGCCTTTGCCGCGCCAACCGCTGAAGTAGAACTAGAACTCCCTAGTTCCTCACCGCCTCACTTCTTATTTCCTCTACCAACCGTTGATTCTAGTCTCCTGTACCAGCTAATTGTGTCCGCTGTCCGCGGCCTTGGCTTGCTCTGCAGCGAAGGGCAACCGCGACGAGGCGGCCGCATCACGTACCAGAGCCATGGCCGCCAATCGCAGCGAATCCTGCACCTCCGGGCGTGTTTGAAGGAAGGGCTGATGCCAAGCACACCATCTTGGCAGGCATTCGCGGCATCCACCACGACATGTAGGACGAACTCTCGCGTCCGATGCATCCGTGCAATCTCGACGACGCTCTCTGTTGTCGGTAGCGTGGGAGACGCTGGTTGCGCTGCGCAGGGTTCGAGTGCGCGTGGCGGGCGGGCAAATGCTTCGCCAGAGGCGGCCTCGTCGCCAGTCCACGGGAATATGGAATAGTTGCGTGGACGTAGCCGCCTTCGAAGGCAGTTTCATCATTTCCACAACCATGCGGGTGCTGGCGCTGGGCGTTCTTGCGATGGGCGCTGTGGCCATCGAGCACGCTGCGTGGACACGCACGGGGCGGGCCGATAAGCACGACCTCGTGGATTTGGCCTTTGCACTGCGACCCGCGGTGCCCGGTGCGCTCGCAGCACAGCTGAAGGCCATTTCGGATGTTGAATCGCCAAGCTATGGTCAATACCTCTCACATTCAGAGGTGACCGACCTGGCGGCACCCAACGCAGCAGCGATCGCCGCCATGGACGCCCTCCTTGCCGACTGGAACTCGACGCGCCGAGGTGAATATTATCACGTGTCGCTACCTGTGGAGGCGGTCGAAGCGCTCTTTGACACGGAGCTTCACGTCTTTCGACGCTCCGGGCGCGACGTGGTCCGGCCCCATGGGTCGTACGTCGTTCCGCACTCAATTCGGGAACATGTCTACCTTGTGGACGGCCTCGAGCACTTTCCCGCGAACTTTCGATTGCTTGCGGCAGACTCAGTCCAGCCGGCCAACGTCGCGGGCGGCATCTCGCTCGCCACTATTCGGCAGCAATACGGCCTCCCAACGACGCCTTTGGCATCCGACGAGTCGAACCACGTCACCATCGGCGCCTTCCTCAAGGAAGACTTCAGCGACGTCGACTTGGTCCAGTACTACTATCGTACGTTCACCAACACTCTTGCACCAGGCTCATGGGACGCAGGCAACGGCCTCACGACAACGCCTTTGCCCCACTCCAGGGGCTGCCATGGCGACGGCTGGGCTGCGACGGGCGAGGCATCTCTCGACATTCAGCTGGTCATGGGCTTGACCCAGAACGAACACAATTGGCTCCATTGCTACCAGCAAAACCGGAACGCGTCCCGCCCCTTCGGTGACGACAACCAGGAGGTACCTGTGCCCGCTTGAGCGCTCATTAACGCCCGTAGCCGTTTCTATCTTTCCTCGTCGCGCTCCAGGAGACGACTGCGCTCGAGACCCCGCCATCCGTCGTCTCGATAAGGTACGTTGCTGTCACGTCGGCGGCTCTTGCGACGCCGCTTGTAGCTACGCAGACGACGAGTGCGCCGTGCCGCCCGAGTACATCGCGGCCGTGGACCAAGAGTTCATCAAGGCTGGGCTCCGTGGCATCACGATAGTTGTGGCCAGCGGCGACAATGGCGTCGTCGGCAGCACACTTATTGGCTTCTGCGGGCGCCCACTCTGCTCCCGCTTCGAGGTGCTGCCCTTCTGCCGGCACCGACTCAACACAGGCGTAGACGGGCTACCCAGCGTCGTCGCCGTACGTGCTTTCGGTCGGCGCCACGCAAATTCTACCAACGCTCGCCGCTGACGGCGCAGCTAACCGTGAAGACGTCGTGACGACCGACACCGGTGGCGCCATCTCCTCTGGCAGCGGCTACAGCTGGTACGCCGACCGCCCGAGCTACCAGGTGCGACCTAGGCTCTTGTGGCTGCTCATGGTGGCCTAGGACTCGGTGGTGCGAGCCTACGCCGGCCCGTTGCCGCCCGCCAACTTGTACCGCGCCAACGGTCGCGTATTCCCCGACGGTACGTCCCTGCATGTTGGCTCTCGACGAGCCGCCGTAGTGGTTGCTGTCGGCCACAACATCCCGATCATCGTGAACGGCCGGGCTGAGTTGACCGATGGCACGTCGGCGTCGGCTCCGATCGTTGCTGCCGTCGTACACCAAATCAACCAGTTCCGGCTGAACCACGGGCGCGGCGCGCTGGGCTTTGCGAACCCGCTCCTGTACAAGGTACATCACGTGCCTGGCCGCGCTACACGCGAGCTAGCTCTTCGCCGTCTGCCCCGGCATCTTCCGCGACATCACCGTCGGCAAAAACCAGTGCGGCATGGGCAGCCAGCAATGCTGTGCCGCTGGGTTCTCGGCCGCGCCGGGGTGGGACCCGCTCACCGGTGCGTTCGTCGCGTCTTCAGGCTGCCCCACTCGCTCCAGGACTCGGCGCCATCAAGTTCGACGCGTTCGTGGCGCAAATGACTGCGTGCGAAGCGCTCGTGCTCACGCCGCAGCAGCTACTCCGTTCGCCAGAAGCCAAGTATGTCCCTGCGCTTGCACCGAGGCTCACGTGCGCTAGCGGCGACCTGACTGTGTACGTGGCCGGTGGCGTCGTGCTCGTTGGCGCCCTCCTCGCCGTCTTTGCCGTCCGTGCCCGCCAGTCGATCAGCGATGGAGCGTATCAACTCATGAACGAATGAACTTGTGTGCATTGCTACATATGCTGCTCGAGCCAGCGCTCGACCGTCTTCGTGCAGGCTATTGCATCTACGCAGCCCGTCGCACCGGCGTCATCGGCGCCCGCCTACCGGTGGCGTCGTGGACCTCGAGCCACGACGCATAGAGCAGCTCGTCTGCCGACGCGCGGGCCTTGGGCTATTTTCATGGCGTGAGCGCCGCCGACATCAGTTTCGTACATCTTTCTGCAAGCATGCCTCGATGAACTCGCAGAACTCGCTTGAGAACTCTACGACGGGCACTTGTGGCGAAGCCAAACTTGGGGTGGCTACCATCGGCCGGCAGCGGCCGTGGCGGCGCATCGATGATCGACTGTACGACCTAGAGCGGCTGAGCCGCAGCTGCCGACCTCGCATGCCTCGATGTAGCTAACGCAGCCGTCGTACGGGTACCGCCCCGTGGCCGCCTCGAGCAGGACAAGCCCAAGGCTCCAGATGTCGCTCGTGTAGCTACACAGGTGTTGGCCAAGGCGGGCGAGGAGCGTACTTGTAGGGGTGGTTCTGGATGCGCTCAGGGGACATGTACTTGAAAGTGCCGACGAAGGTGTTGGCCATGTCGAACGTGCCGTTGAGCTCACGGGCGAGGCCTACGGTCGTGAGTGACGGCGGAGCGAAGCGGCGCACCAAAGTCAGTGAGCTTGACGCGGCCTTTGCTCGTGACAAGAATGTTCTGTGGCTTGATGTCCTGGCCATCGCATTAGCGGTCGGTACGCTGGCGGCGGCACCCGGTGGAAGTGGCGGTGCTCTCGGAGGTGCTGCAGGCCGCCGAGCACCTGGAAGGTCATGCTCGCAAGGACGGCCTCGGGCGGCGTGCCAAGCTGCGCGAGGGTTAGGCCAGCGGCGGAAAGCTCGTGCCTGCTTGACGACGTGGTCGAGGGAGCCCATGTCGCAGTACTCGAGGATCAGGCTGAGTGCGTGGTCCTTGAAGTAGGCGCCATGAAAGTCGACCAGCCTACGCGGGCGTGGGGCGGTGCGTAGACGGAGGTTTACCACGGCGTCTTTAGGCTGTAGAGCGTCTGGATCTCGGTGAAGATCTGGTGGCGCTGGCTCTTGTCGTAGACGTTGTTCACGGTCTAGCGTCTGTGGCCGCGAGGCCTCGTGGCGCGATCTACCTTGATGGCGTAGAAGGTATTGGTCTTGGGGTCGTGGGCCTTGACGACGTTACCGCTGCAGCCTCGCCCGAGGAGGCTCAGCGGCACGAGCCGGTCGGGGTCGACGCCGCTATACTTAGTCGTCGCCGATGTTTCGTCGCGGCGGGCGATGCGCACGCCTTGGCTGTGCTTGCTTCGTTAAGGCAGCTAGCAGACGCACCAGTGCCAATATGGAGGATGAGAAAAGGATATGTTGATGGACAGCTGGCCTTTGCGGAAGGTAGTCTCGCCGATGTCGCATGAGATCTCGAGGGGGTCTTTCTCCTCGGACTCCTCTTTGCCGTCGTGCACGTCGAGACGCAGCGGCTTCCGAGGCCGGCGAGCTCCCATTCTTACCGTTTCAACCGTTACCCACAGAATGCATGCGCCTCACCACCGCGTGACACAAGGACAAACAAGATGGGACTGTCTTAGCGGGCCTTAGACGACGCAACTCTCGTACGTCGGGATCATGTACCTGCGATGCGTGAGTCCCTGCTACCTGCCTCGTTGCCTACTTGATGTTGACGAAGGCATCTTCGCCCCCATGGCGCTCGAGGATGTACAGTGTCTCGAAGATGAGGTCGCCGAGGTTTTCGTTGCGCTGCTGGCCGTAGTCGATGGCGTCCCCGCAATTGACTGCGGCATGAGAACAAACCTCGACATGCGCAGGACGTACCTCGTTTTGTGATGAAGAGATTGAAGATGGTGAGAAGCTGCCGGTAGTACGGCACGAGCGCCTCGCCGGCGTACGGGCACAGCAGCACGAGTTTCTGCAGCACCTTCATCTGCGTGCACAGAATTGCGGGCTGGCGCGTCATGAGGTTCTGCTTGATGGGGAGGATCAGGTGCGGGATGCACGTGAGCGACCGGTCGCCGCCGCGCTCCAGCAAGTCGAGCGTGCCGTTGAGCGCCAAGAACTTGTACGGCTCGTCCAGCTCCCGCAAGCCCTCGAAGAAGAGCGGCAGGTAGTGCGTGTAGTCGAGTGTCGTGATGTCCACTTGCCTACGGCCGCCGTGAGCTTGCGGCGGCCTACGGGCCGCGAACCACTGCACTTTGCGCACAGCGCCGTTGAAGTTGACCCGCAGCGGGAGGTCGCCGCGGTCGTCTACGACTCGGTGAGCGCTTCGGAGGTCGCGTAGACGTACAAAAGTAGCGGAACTTGGTCTTCTCCGCAGGCCGTGCCTTGTACGCACCCGAGGGCTTGGGCGCTGTGTCCTTGGGGGCCTTGGGCGGCGGCGACTGGTTGGACCGCACGCGGCTGGCGCTCGACACGGTGCTCTTCTGCAGCTCCTTGAGTCGCCCTACCGACCGCGCGAACTGGTCCTCCTTCTTGACCACCTTCGCCTTGGTCTTGGTCGGGGACAACGCCTTCCGCCTCTCCATGAGAAACTGGCCGCGAGTTGAAAAGCCGTGCTATTTTTAGTGCCACCGACAGCTTCCGCACCGACTCCAAGATACAAGATACGACTTTGTCGCTCACGCTCTCATGCAGCAAGAAGCTGCCGTCCTTGAAGCCTTTGAGCGCGGCCTCACTGGAAGCCATGTTGCGGGCCTCCTGCCTGTACAACCAGCGACAGCCCCGCCAAGCTACTGTAGCTGCGAAACATCCGGGTTGGAGTCCAATGCATTCGCCCCAAAAGCAGCAAGTATCGTTGGCACAGCAACCAGCTACATGTCCCCACATCATCTCCTGAGGCACAAAGGCGAGCGCCAGCCTTCGACGTGCAGGCGGACTGCATGCTGGTCGGCGCCGATGTCTTCAGCGCCTGCTGCATGGGCTGAAAGGTCTCAACAGGGCCGCTGTTGATTGCAGACTGCGCGCATCGCAAATGCACGTGCCGCAGGCGTCATGAGCGCGGCTGTCATGTGCTCGAAGCCTCCGACAGCCTCGTCGTCGCTGAGCGTGGACACTCGGTCTGAAGTTCATGCGACATGTTGCGTTTTGGGGGGACCCCCTACTCACCACGGTGGGGTGGGGATACCGGTGTTTAAAACAGCTGCGTAATCGAAATCGAGCAGCGAGATGGAGGAGGAATGGATCCCGAACGACGAGGACATCGAGACGATCTTCAACATGGACCAAGGGCTCCTGGAGATGAGCGTTCCCGCGTCGTCGTCGGTGGCAGAGCCGTCGCGGAAGCGGTCGCGGGCGGCTGACGATGCGTCGGACGACTCGAGCAGCGACGACGATGGCGCCGACCTCGAGATGGAGATGGAAAAGCAGATGCAGCAGCAGGTGCAAGACGTACACGCGATCCGACGCCTCAAGCACCGCATCATTTCGCGCAAGTCGAGAGCCAAAAAGAAGCGCGACATGGAGGGCCTCCAGGCGACAGTGCTCGAGCTCGAAGCGACGGTCAAGCGACTGCAAGCGTCGTCGTCGCTCGCACTTGTTTCGAGCGCCACGGACCGCAAAACAGCCTACCTAAAGCTCTTCGCCGAGGCCGATCGCCTCCGCGACGAGAACCGCAACCTGAAACTCGCCATCGACAAGCACGTGGGCTTCGCGAGCTCGGTGCAGTCCTCCATTGCCGCCGTTGAGAAGTGGGAAAAGGAAAACATCGTTCTCGCCGCGCTCTGTGACTTCGTCGTTTTTCACGCGCTCTCGCCCGTCCAGTTCGAGACGCTGCGCCTCAAGACGCTCGCCGAATGCGCCAATCTGCCCCGTCTGTCCCCATCGGCCTGCGAGTTCCACGGCTGGAGCGACGCGCGCCGCGTCGAGGTTCCGCCGCCGTCGGCCCCGCACCAGGCGCCGACACCAGTGCCGTCGCGCGCGGTCTGGGCCTCGTCCAAGCTGCTTTCGCTGCCGACCGGCGTCGCTTTCGCCCAGCTCGTCGAACGCTCGTGGCGGCTCTACCAGGACAAAGCGGCATGCTCCCGCGTCCTCCCGCAACTGCGCAAGCTCGAGGTAGGCTGTCGTTGCGCCCGTCGCTCAGCGCCGCGCAGGTGCTGCAGACCATCAACGACGATGCATTCGTGTGCCGACGCGACCTGCTCTATCCCCACTCAAAGACCCAGCGCGTCCACTACACCACGCTCCTCGTGCTGCGAGCGCCAACACACGTACGGCGGGCTGCTGCCCACACGCTTTTCACGGGGCTCGTAGACTGGCGGCGTCGTATTCTCGGCCAAGACCATGGACAGTCCCATCACCGACCAGCCACTCGGCGACTCGGAGGCGTGGCTGCACGAGTGCGTCGAGTACGTTGCCACCTTGCCGTTGGTCGCTCACTTTGCTCTTAGGCTGGAGCTGGCACCGCAAGGGCCCGCGCACGTGCTTGTGAGCTGTCGCGGCGTGCAGGACAATGCAATGGCGTCCTACGCTAAACCGGCGCTTGTCGAGCTTCTGGCGGCGCTGGTGCGCTGGGAAGAGTACGTCCTCGACAACGCTGACCGCCCAGCTTAATACACGGTCCCTTGTATTGTGCACGGAGTATCTTAGGCGTCATCGTCGTCCGAATGGTACGACAAACGCACGTCGATGTCGTCCATCTGTACCTCGGAAGCGGTCACGATCGGCGTGTCGGCGACCACCTTGAGCATCCCGAGCGCGTGCAGTGCCTTGAGCTTGGTGCGCGCGCGGCGCCACTTGGCTTGCACCTGCCGGCCGTGAGGCACCACCGCACTCGACTGCGTACCGTGAGGTTGGCGTGAATGCGGAAGCACTCCATGAACTCGTTGATGTTGATCTCGTTGTCGTGGCTGAAGTCCACCGAGCGCATGAGCTCTTCAGCGTTGGTAAAGGGCTTGACGGTCGGCGGCAGGTGCGCGTTGAGGATCTCGATGCCCGCCTTGAACTCCTCGAGGTTGATCGTGCCGTTGCCATCGCGATCGAACACGTTGAAGAGCGCTTGGAGCCGCTTGCGGTAGCGATACATATTGTTGAACATGCCGCGGCGGTCCGACTAGCCACTCGTCAGGTTGCGCACGCCGTCAGCACCTACCGTTGCGTCGGCGTCGGCGTCGCCGTCGGCATCGGGCTTGGCCTGGCCGGCCGTCTGGTACCGATCCAGGAACTGCGGGTAGTTGATCATCTGGTTCGCGTCCATCGACGTGAGCAGCGGACGAATCGCCGACCAGTTGAGATGCATCTGCAGCTCGTCCTCCATGACGCGCTCCCACGTGGCCACGGGCACCAGCGTCGAGCCCGCGGGGTCGGCCTCCTCGAAGCGTCGCCGCAGTTCGTCGCGGTGCGAGATGATCACGCCGAAGAGACCCTCGAGGTTGGATGCCACGATGTCTGTCTCGGAGGCCGTTGCCATGTACTGGAAGAAGGAAGGTTTGGCGCTCAGCGACTGCGGAATGCGCATGAAACAGCCCATGTTGTTGGCGGCGCCGCAGTAGTTGCTGGCTGAGAAGAGCGTCACAAGCATGCCTGGCGCACATCAGCGCTTGCCGTCACCGCGCAGAGATACCTTTGGCGGCGAACGGCCAGTCGAAGCCCTTGGGCACGCACTCGTGCGAGCGAATGATGAGCTCGAGGCGGTTCTTGACCATGAACTTGTACACATGGTCGGGGCCGTAGTTGATGCCTACAAACCCTGGACTCGAGCGCGACCAGGCGACGCTCGTACCTGCGCCGCGAGCGTTCTCTTTCCAGCCTGGGGCCGCGGCCGGGTCGCTCCATAGAATGTCTTTGACCATGCGCATGTGCTTGAACATCTTCTTGTCTTCCTTGGTGCGGCCCACATCGCGGTACTTGCCGAGGTCGTAGTACTGGCGCGGCAGCTTCTGCATGTCCTCGAGCGTCATCGATTCGCGAGTCACACCGCCGTGGAGGATCAAGATGCGCTTGTCCAGCACCGTCGCAAGCTACGGCCAGGTGAGCTCATGGGTCGAGACTCGCGTCGTACCGGAAGCCACTTGAACACGACACAGTACAGATCAAACACCTCCGCGTCATACTTGGCCACGCACTCCTACGATCCTCTGTGAGGCCAAGCGATGGCAGCGGTTGAGACCTTCATGAAGCCGAATACTTCGGTGATAGACCTAGACAAGCTCGTGCTCAGTCGACGGCCGACAGGGTTGGCGTCAACTTGTCCTCGTGGTTGCCGCGGTTGATGTGCACCGCGTCGGGGTACACAACCATCCAGATGAGGATGATGAGCGACACTTCAATGGAGCGGCTGCCGCGGTCGACGATGTCGCCGTTGAACACGTATGGGTTCTCGGGCGACGGATACCCGTTCTCGCGTAAGATCAGCATGAGGTCGTCCAGCTGCCCGTGGAGGTCCCTGGAGGCAGCGTCGCCCGAGAGCATGAGAGGCGCGAGGGACGTACCCGACGATGGTCATGTGCGGCGCCGGTGCGATTGCGAGGTGCGTCACGTTGGGCTTTCGCTGAAGCCGCTCGAGCACTGTGTGCAAAATCTGCATCACGTACGTCTTGTGCAGCTTTTGCCCTCTCTTGTAGCTCTCAACCAAGGCGATGGCATCCTATGATGGATATACTTCCGCCGCGCGCGCGGGAAAATCGGTGGTACCTCACGTGTGACCGGGTCATGAAGGCGAACGCCTTCGTAGAGCTCGGTGATGTCGATGGCCGAGGCCGGCTGCGTCGAGATTGCAAATTCGAGGCTGGGGGCTCCCGGTGGCGGGCCGCCAAGATCATCATCGTCCTTGACACCAGGCATGTGGTCGTGCAGCGCTCGCAAGAAGGACGAGAGTTCCACCTAGAGGACGCACCGAGGTTGGCTGCGTGCGGTGACAATCCCTTGACATACCACATCGGCTTCTTCGCGGTTCTCCAGGTCGTTGAACAGCTATTCCAGTGTAAGCATCCATTCGTATTGTTCGCAGCACCTTCCACTGCGCGTGTTCGTCTTCGGAGACTGCGGACGATTCCGTATCCACGTCACTCGATCGCCCGGCAGCTTGCGGTGTCGGCGGCTTCGAGGTTGGCGCCGCGGCAGGCGACTGCGGCTGCGCAGGCGCGGTCGATGTCGGCGTCTTGGGCGCCTTGGAGCTGCGCTTCTTGGCCGTCGACGATGTCGTCCCCATGGCAAGCTGCGGAAGATGACGTTCCTTTCGTTTTCTTCTTCAAAAAGCTTGAACGGAGACGTCCGGATACGTCCACCACCTGTTATCCGGATGCTTCCTGGTGTTTGCAACACCTGGTCCAGCGACAGCTGCGGCGGTGGACTCGGCGGCGGCGCTGGGCTTCGATGGCGCCCAGCGCTGCTCGACCGTGCGAGCGCGCTCTCTCGGGCGTGGCAACGCTGGTGCCGGGGGGATGGGGGGATGGGGCGTCCTCAGCGTTCTCCGTCCCACGCCCCAGCTGCTACATGCGCGAGAACTGATAACAACATGGTCACATAGCCACATCCTGTCCATTGACAGCATCCAAGGCCATGAACTCGAGTGGTACAAAGATGGCACCCGCGGCAGTGGCATCGACGGCCCGTCCACTGGTGGCGGCACCATACCAGGTGCGAGCACTGGCGCAAGGACAGCTACATATGGAACACATGCAGAGAACTCGGACCATCACCCACAATTGTTGTGCTGCGCAAGGACCAAGGCATCTCGCCCAATCGGCACTGCAACTCGATGACGATAGGTGAAACAGAACTTCGTGTGGGGGTACACATGCACAGCTATGCAACTGGAATGGTTTCGGGGGCGACAGCGGCTGGCGGCGACGCAGCCTTGACGGGCTTGAGCAGGCCGAGGTTGTGCAGGGCGCGTAGCTTATTGCGGGCGCGCCGCCACTTGGCTTGGACCTGGGCACATCCAATGAGTTCCGCGATTGTATCAAGAGCCGCACCGTGAGGTTGGCGTGCAGGCGGAAACTCTCCATGAACTCGTTGATGTTGACGCGGTTGTCATGGCTGAAGTCGAGTGCGTGAAGCAGCTCGTCTGGGTGGTCAAACGGAAGCACGTCTTTGGGCAAATGTTCGTTTAGGATCGCGAGGCCGGCCTGGAACTCGTCGAGCGTGATGACACCGTTGCCGTCGCGGTCGAGGGCACGGAACAGCGCCTCGATGCGGTGGCGGTGGCGGTACAGCGTGTTGAAGGCATGGCGCTTGACGGGCGCTGCGTCGAGCGTCGACGACTGGTACCGATCCAGGAACGCTTCGTACGCCACCTACGCGCCAGAAAAGATTCAGAATCTGGTTCTGGTAACGACACACCTCGCCATGGTCCACAGATGTGACGAGCGGCTGCAGCTTGGCCCAGTCAAGTCCCATGTGCAGCACGTCCTCCATGACCTGCTGCCACACACCGACAGCCACGAGCCCCTTTTTGGCTGGATCGGCTGCCTCGAAGGCCGTCCGCAGCTCCTCCCGGTGCGATAGGATGACAGAGAAGAGACCGTCGAGGTTCGCGCCGACGAAGTCGTGCTCTGACGCCGTCGCGCGGTACGGGTGGAAAGTTGGCGCCTGTGCTGCGTTCGCGGGAATGTGCATGAAGGCCCCAGCGTTGCCGGCGCGCGTGTAGTTGGAGGCGGAGAATAGCGTCACGAGCCCGGCGTCCTCGCCGTGCGGCCACTCGAAGCCCTTAGCCACGCACTCGTGCGAGCGCACGACGAGCGCGAGGCCGTTGGCGCGCAGGAAGTCACGGACGAGGTCGGGCCCGAACTGGATGCCGGCGCCGCGAAAGCTCTCCTTCCAGCCGCGAGCTGGCTGGGGATCGCTCCAGAGGATGTCGCACACCGACTGCATCGCCTGCTCCATGAGGGACAGCTTGCCCTTGAGCGACCGGTTCGTGTGCTTGGCGCCGAAGAACGCGGCGCGGGGAATGGCCATCCAGTCCGCCAGCAGCGGGTGCCAGCGCGGGATGCCGCCGTGAAACACCGCCACCCGCTCGTCCAGCACCGTGGCGATCTACCATCGTCAGCACCCGAGCCCCGCAGTCCAAGCGCACCGGAAGATGCTGGAAGCACAGCGAGAAGAGGTCGTAGAGCTCTTCGTCGTACTTGGCCACGCACTCCTAACGCCCCCATGAGCGCAGCCACCCAAAGCGCCGTGCCTTCTTGAAGCCAAAGCGCTCGTTGACGGACTCGTCTTCGTGATTGCCGCGGTTCAAGAAGACGTGGCCCGGGTAGAGAACGAAGAGCGCCAGCAGGATGAGCACCACTTCGACCGAGTTGCTGCCGCGGTCGACAAAGTCGCCGTTGAACACGTACGGGTTCTCGGGCGACGGCAGGCCGTTTTCCCGCAGAATGAGCAGCAGGTCGTCGAGCTGGCCGTGCAAGTCGCTAAAAGACGATCAGCGCGGGGGCGAGGGGGGCGCCGACCCGACGATCGTGATGTGCGGCGCTGGGGCGATGGCGACGTGTTGAACGTTGGGCAGCGCCTGGAGCAAGCGCGTCGCCTCGACGATAATTTGCACCGCGTACGATCGATGGAGGCTCGCATGGCGTTTGTAACTTGCAATCAAATTCATTACGTTCTACGAGAAGAGGCTGCCACCATGGGCGCGAGGCTAGCGCACCTCGATCGTCAAGGGCTGGTCCAGGTGCACGCCCTTGTACATGTCCGAGATGTCGATCGGGCCAATGTGCTCGTCGGACGAGATGAGCTTTTGCAGTGTCGGCTTGTCGGCGGCCGGTGGAGCGTTCGTTTCGGGCATGTGATCGTGCAGCGCTTGAAGAAAGCGCGACAGTTGCAGCTACCACGACGTCCTCAGCGCGGCTGTAAGCGCCAGTAGGAGCGTACCACGTCGGCCTCCTCGCGGTTCTCAAGGTCGTTGAAGAGCTATGTCATCGTCATGGGATGGATCACAACAAGAGAGCAACCTTCCACTGCTCGATGACTTCTTCCTCGTCAGGCGGGCTCGTCGGCGGCTCGGTACCGGCTACGGAGCTCTCGCTCTCCTTGGCTTGGTTGGCGACAGCGGTCGGTTTCTCGCCCACGGACTTGGACCGCGACGGCTTCCCAGGCTTGTTCCCCATGCTGTGCTCGGCGGCGACGATATAAATTGCGACTGAAACCGAGTCACGCATTCCCTTCGTGCATCCGGATGTACGTCATAAGGTAATTAAGCGTTTTTAAGTTCGCGCGTGTGGGCCTCTCTATGATCCACTTCATCCAATCAAAGAGCACTGACAGATGCCGCACTTCAGACTCGGAATCGGGGCACCAGTGCGAATCTGGTCCGAGGGTAAAATTGACACATGTTGACCAAACCACCATGGCAGTGGCACCAACCTGCGCAGATGGATGGATGCATCATGGCATCCACGAGCGTTGACGATGCACGAGGGCTAATAGCATACCTGGCGGTTCGATACGTCTTAACTCGATGCCAGCTTCCTCGGCGTTGCAGGCCCGCATAAGATGCCCGCAAAGGTGCTGGCATTGCATGGTGGTCGAGAGGACTCGGCGCAGTCATGCGGTTGTGAAGCGCGCGACGGCCACTACTTCGCTGTGCGAGGTCGCCTGTATCGTAGCCTCGAACGGTAAACTGCAATCGAGAGCACTCGAGAGTATATTAACGATGGATGCAAGCTGCCTCTTAGGCTCCTCGTCCTGCATCCCATCTCGTCACTGTAGCCAGCAGCCGCACCCTCGAGGTTCAGGGGCATCTGTGCTCAGAGCATTGGGCTTTGCCTCGTATCTGCATTTGCTCTAGTGCTACGTTGCCCGTGATGACTGCGGGTGACACGGGACAGCCGCAATCGACGCAGCATCGATCGGCAACTTGCGCATTGACGCCGCCGTTTGGGTCCGCACCAAGCGGCACGCGTTTCAAGCGAAACGGTTCGCGGGCGTTCTATTCCTGTCCGTCACTGGGCAACGAGAAAGGTCATCCAACGGTCGCGCCGCGATGGGGGGAGGCTCTTCGACGCAACGGCAGATGCAGCAGCTGCAAGAGGCGCTGCAGGCCAAGGAGGCCGAGATCGAGGCTCTGCGCCAGCTCACCAAGTCGATCGACGAGGCCAAGCTCGTCGTTGCCAAGGAGAGCGAAGTGAGCCGCCCCGTCCGCGTGTCCGTCTCCCACACCACACCCTCCGTTGACGCCACGCGGGCCCAGTCGCACTCGCAAAAGAGTCAAAAGTCCATGGTGGTCATGCCGCCACCCAAGCCGTTGGACGCCTCGGCGTCGGCCATGAAGCGCCGCGTCGAAGTCTCCGCCGAGATCATCAAGACGAAGAAGGTCGCAGGCTTTGAAAAAGTGATCTTCCCGAAATCCGATGGCTCGCGCGAGCTCATTCTCAAGGTAGCCCCGTCCATGGAGGTCCCGAGATTGCCAACCGTGCCCTAGGTCATCCAGCAAAACATCCTCTTCAACGGCCTGTCCCTCGGCGAGCAAAACGACTGCGTCGATGCCTTCATGTGCGTCGAGAAGCCTGCGGGCGTCGAGGTAGGGCCGCCACCCGCCGCTCGGTCGCGACGCCGGTGCTAGGTCATCACCCAAGGCGACCAAGGCGACCACTTTTACGTCGTTCAGTCGGGTACACGAGTGGGCCCTGGCCTCGCATGACACCACCGCGTAGGCATTCTTGACATTCTCGTCTCGCTCAAGGGCAATGTGCCCATCAAGTTCGGGCAGATGGCGCCAGGCATGGGCTTCGGCGAGCTTGCGCTGCTGTGCAATACGCCGCGCGCGGCCACGATCAAGTCGACGACGCCCGTGGTGCTCTGGGCCCTCGACCGACTGGTGTTTCGCAACATCTGCACGTACCACGAGAGCATTCGCCACGAAAAAGCGTTCCAGTTTCTGCGCCAAGTGTCCGTGTTCGACAAGCTCTCGAACGCCGAACTCACGCGCGTGGCCGCCGCCATGCAGTGGGAGGAGTACTCGCCCGACACGGTGCTTTTGCGCGAGGGCGAGGTCGGCGACTACTTCTATCTTATCACGTCCGGCGAGGTTTGTGTCAGTAAGCGCCACAAGGAGACTCAGGAAGACGAGGTGCTGCGCTACCTTACGGTTGGCGAGCACTTTGGCGAAATGGCGCTTTTCAAAGACGAGACGCGGTCAGCCACTTGCACAAGCACCTCCGCCGTCCAGCTGCTCACACTCGCGCGAGAGCACTTTTGCGCGCTCCTCGGCTCTCTCCAGGTCGGGTTCCTTGCAGGCACGCGAGGACTCAGCGCGTCGTAGGAACTCATGGAGCGGTCCGAGCAACCGCAGTCGCCGCCCAAGAAAAACTCGCTTGCGATGGAAGGCCGAACATCCATCAAGTACGCCGTGGACGTGGAGCTGGACGACCTCGAAATCATTCAAACACTCGGCAGCGGCGCGTTTGGCCGCGTCAAGCTCGTGCAGCACCGGTCCTCGCATCAAACGTTTGCGCTCAAGTGCCTCGTCAAGTCGCACATTGTGGCCAACAACCTCAAGGAGCACGTCGTCAATGAGAAACGCGTCATGATGATGCTCGATCATCCGTTCATTCTCAAGCTCCATCATACGTACAAGGACGACGTCTACGTCTACTTTCTCCTGGAGCTGGCCCTCGGGGGCGAGCTCTTTACATTCCTGCGCCGCCGAGAAAAGTTTGACGAAGTGAGCGCCCGCTTCTACATCGCTTCCGTCGTGCTGGCCTTCGAGCACATGCACACCAAGTCGATCGCGTATCGAGATTTGAAACCCGAGAACCTCATTCTCGACGCGCGAGGCTTCCTCAAGGTACATTGCGCTAGGACCGCAGATGGTGACAACGACGCAGGTGGTCGACTTTGGCCTGGCCAAGGTCGTCAACGATCGCACGTGGACTCTCTGCGGCACGCCTGACTACCTCGCACCCGAAATCATCCTCAACCGCGGACACGACAAGGCCGTGGACTACTGGGCTCTGGGTATACTCATCTACGAGCTCATCGCTGGCGCCGTTCCCTTCTTCGCCGACGACCCGATGCAGGTCTACTCGCTCGTGCTCACGGGCAACATCAAGTTCCCCGTGACGTTTGGGTGCGTTGGCGGTGCGGACTTGAGCTCATAGGTTGCATGCAGGCGCACGAGCGTCGACTTGATCCAAAAGCTCTTGACGCAGAATCCCGTGCGACGACTTGGCAACCTCAAACACGGCGTTCACGACATCATGAACCACCGATGGTTCTCGGGCTACGACTGGGAAGGCCTCCTCAAACAGAGGCTCGTGCCGCCCATCGTGCCCCAGCTCAAGTCCAACGTCGACGCCTCCTACTTTGAACGAATAGGTGAAGAAAACGTCGAGGCCGAGCCGTGCGGGTGGGACCCCGACTTTTGAGCTTGTGGATAGGTGCCAGACTAGAGTATAAGTCAATGGATATAGATGCGTCTCGCGGTCTCGGCTCCATGTCCAGGCGCAGACGCTGAAATGGCATGCGTTAATGTGGTTAAGGAAGATCGACGCCGACGGCCAGTTTGCGATACTTCTGGAGTAACTCAGCGACGCTTGCGTCCGTGGGCACGTTGAGGATGCTCTCGGCCCGTAGCTTGGTGGGGATGTGCTGACGGTTGTTGAAGCCGCGCTCCTAGCGCCGCTGTGAGAGCTGATGGCAGCGCAACGGCACCAGTAGTGCGAGGTCGGGGGCCTGCTCGAGGCTCTCGGGAGGAGGCACTGGCGGAGCCTGCGCCTTGGGTTGAGGTGGGTGGAGCAGCGCGCGCAGGCTAGCAGCGCTCATGCCTACGTTTGCCGGTGCTGGCTTCTGCGTGGCGCTGCCCTCGGCGGCAGCATTGAGCCGCAGCGACGCGGGGTCGAAGGAGCGCGACGCTGACTAGAGCCACGTAGCCATTGGAGGCTGCACAGCTCGTACCTTGGGACGGTGGCCGAAAGTCACGATGGGTCTCTTCGAGTCGACGATGCTAGTGGGAGAAGTAAGCAGTCATCAGGCGCACCGGGCAAACAGCGCTTTGGCGGCGGCGTGCTGGCGCAAGACGTCGCCCGCAGACTGACGCGTCGGCAGCGACGGTGCGTATGCTGGGAAAAGCGCTGCCGCCGGCGACGTCACGCGGTTCTACCTTCGTTGGAGTGTGGCCTCAAAAAGAAGAAGTACTTCCGAGTGGTTCCGCGGATTAACGCGCACAGTGCTGCCGCGGCCCGTGGGTGCGTTCAGCTGTGGATTCTGCGCCCGGGATCACAGCAAGGACTGGACGGCGTACGTACCTTGTTGAGGCGGGCTAGGCTACTGGCGTCCGCGACTTGGCGGTCGGCGCAGAACGGGTTGTCGGCGTCAGCCTGCGGTACGCGCAGCCTCTTCTTCGAGAGCGTCGAGAACGCCGCGGGTTGCCGGCGCATCTCACGCAGCTCCATGAGCATTCGCTGCTCCCGCTCGCGCTCGGCCTCGGTCAAGCGCATGGTTCTCTAAAATCTATTTTTAGCCGCGGATGACGCCGAAGAAGCCTGCGCCACCGCTGCCGGCGGGGCCGACCAAGCCGCCGCCCGTCGCCGCCAAGACACCGGTGCACGCGCGGTTCCTTCTACTTGACCTTACGTGTCACAGGCTCCAGTGGACCGCACGGTGCAAACGCGGGGCGAGTTCCGCATCACATTTCCGTCCGTTGCATTCCTCGACCTCGAGCCCGCCGAGCATGTGCGACTGCTTGCGACGCCCGGCCGCTCACTCACCCGCGGTAGACGAACCGGGCAGGCTGGGCAAGCCCGTACGCGATTCCGTACCGGCCGCTGGGCAAGCCAGATCTTCACATGAAGCTGTCGCCAAATCTCCGATCCCCCCACGTCCTCAACGAGAGCCAGCCAAAGAAGAGTCATGAACTCCGCTCCGAGTCCACGTACGTGGCAGTGGTCGTCGCCAGCTCGACGAATGTAGGACGCACTACGCGCTGGACTTTGCTAAGGACAAGGGCGATGGGGCTCCCGTCCTGCCGCTGTACTCACCGAGCCATATCAAGCACCTGCAGTGCCCGCATCGAACGCAGCACGACCCGTCCTTCTCGATGCTCCAGCACGCCATCCACGAAGGCTCGCTGCGCCGCTGCAGCGTCAAGTACGGTGCCTGCGTCTTCTCGCGCACGATCGTGCCGACGTCTGCAGCCCGCCTCCGCCCTATCGCAGCCTCACGAACGCCATAGGATGCCCACCGACGTAACGCGGGGGCCATCGGCCGCCGAGACGTCGCAGTACCTCCCGTACACGACGCGAAAGCCACAGGTACCTCCCCTGCCGCAGCTGCCATCGCTGTTCGAGTTCCGCGCCAAAGCCGACGCCGAGTCCCACGGCTCGGGCAAAAATCACGCCGCAAGTTCGACGAGTATCCTTGAGAATAGCCTGAGCGCCAGTGCTAGCAGCAATACTGCGTTGGGCGTGGAGCTGCCGCTGCTAGAGGACACGCCGCCGCGATCGACGTTCGTCGCCGAGCTTGCGCACTCGCTCGACGACCTTGTGCCGACAACGGCGACGCTGCACGGGAACACCAGCCAGTCAAGCCTCAACTCGTTCGTCGCCCTGCACCTGCTCGGGCGGGACGGTGTCGCGCCGGTCAACGCCACGGCAGCGGGCAGCACACTGGCAGACCGGCCGCCCCACGGCGTCGAGCGGCTCCAGGACGTGGTCCGCGCCCGCGAGCGCGCCAAGCAGCTCTTCTCTCACCAGCTGCTTGTGCTGCTGCGAGCACTCGAGAACGACCGGTGGCAGAGCTTTTGTCTCAAGTTTGCGCACTTCCGGCTTCACCGTGACCTCGACCATGACCTCTTTGCCATGCGCGAGGGAGCCGAATCCGAGCGACAGGCGCGAATCGCGGCCGCTGTAGCCGCGACTGGCTGGTTCACGGCGTTTCTGGCGCTCGTGCTCAAGCACACAGCGGCCGGCGCGGCGGCCCCAGCGCCGCTCGTTTTTCTCGCCGATGGCATCCGACAGGTGCGCTGGCTACGGCGTCTATTCGCGCTGAGCAGAGCACAGGCAGTGAATCAAGGCCACCGCTTCCAGCCCGCACTACTCTTCGGGCTGGTGCTGTGTCTGCACGAAGACGAGCTCGAAACGGAAGCGACGCAGGTACCCCATCGGTGCGAGGTCTGCGGCAGCGCTGGCTAGATGGCCCTCAAGTTCCTTCGAACCGCCGCGCCTGTCGCTCTCCCCGACTGGGAACACTTCTTCGAAAGCGCCCGTTTGCCGCCGCCCATCGAAGTCATTGAGTTTCGCCAAGTACGTGCGCGGGCTGCGGTGTCGTCAACGGACCTGTAGGTGGATGCCGTGGGCAAAAGCAAGCACATGCGCATGAAGCATCTGGTCAAGACCGCGGGCATGATGTCGCATCTCAAGGCGCACGAGTAGACGCGCGCACTTGGTAATTATAAAAGGTGCCTATGGCTATTGCTATGGCTAGTCGGAGTAGACGCGGCCGAGGATGTATGCGTCGAAGTAGACGCCGTTCTTGACGATATGCCGCCGTAGAGTGCCCTCGATCATGAAGCCGTTCTTCTCGAGGACTCGGGCCGAGCCTCGGTTCGGCGTGTACACCGTCGCATAGAGTTTGGAGAGGGGCACGGGCGCGTGTGTGCGCCGGTAGGGCTCGACCCAGCCCTCGAGGAACGTGCGCAGCACTGCTGTGGCGAGGCCGCGGCCCCAGAAGGCGCGCCCGAGCCAATACCCGACCTCGCCCGAGTGTTCGAGGTCCCCGCTTTGGAGCATCACGCCGACGCTTCCGATTGCTTCGCGGGTTCCTGTAGCCATATCTTCTCGCACGATGGCCATGAGCCGCTCGCTCGTTGTCGTGGTGGCGTAATTGAGGTACCAATCGGCGTTGGCCTCCGTATACGGGTGTGGGAATCGGCCCGACATAAACTTGGCGACCTCAGCATCGTTGGCATGGCGCACCAAGTCGGCCTTGTAGGCAGGATCCCAGTTCGTCAACAAGAAGCGCGACGTGTCATCGTCCGCGCCATCGATGCGCAGTTCGAGCGGGATCGCGTTCATAAGGGACATGGGATGCAATCCGATCTAGCGCGACAGAGTGCAAATGAGGCTAGCGACCAAGAGACGACAGTTGGCGACTGCGCCAGCAGTGCAGTGCCTGGAAATGACAAGCGCAGCCGGTGCGCGCTCGGATGCCGCCGGCAGCACAGAAATAAGCTTGTGGCTGCTTCGGGCCGCTTCTTCGCACGCACATTCGGGCGCTGCCTCGGAGTGATGGTGGCCCAAGATCCGGCCCGCTGATTGGTGTTCTCGAAGAATCGCACAAGATTTTTGACCAATGAGCGGCCGGATCGGTCGAGGTGGACCCCCCCGGGGGCTCAGAGCGCCGTCGGGTCGGGGGCGTTTTCAGTGGACGGGTAGGGGCCCTTACTCTTCGATTCGACCCAGCGGCCCGCAGCGGCAACCTCCGATCGACCTGCTCTGCTTGCCGCCTCACCTGCCGTCCGACGCCCGATCTCCCGGCTTCGACCCCTCGCTCCCTCGACTCCATGTCCCTTCGCGTCGCGCAGCTCAAGGCGCCGCACACTGTGGCCGACTGGTAAGGTTACAAGTGTGGTGGCCGCCTCACGACGTCGATCCAGGCACTCGGACCCAGGTGGTTTCAACAGCGACGACCTTGGCAGCGTTAGTGTGTTCGTGCAGATGGGCCTCAATGACCCGCGCGACCGCAAGGTGCATTTGGGCAGCGGCGGCGGGCTCACATGGACGTAGATCAAGCTCGTGCTCAAGCCGTGGGCGTGCGTGAAGGACATGAAAGACCAGCTCCAAGCCATGCTCAACATCCCGACCTCGGCGCAACAGCTCTTCTACAAAGGCACGGAGCTCAGCAACGTGCGTAACCTCGTGCAGTGCGGCATCTACCAGGACAAGGTCGTCGTGCACCTCGTCCTCTCAGCAAATGCTCGCAAGAAGCGCGCCAACATGTACACGATCCACCCGTACGGCAACCATGTGTTCCCCAAGACAATCATGAAGGCCGCACACCTCGCCATGCAAGGCCTGGCACTTGGCCTAGTGCCTGAGCTCGCAATGGACGGCACTGGTGGCACCTACTTCCTCAAGGACCCGACACAGCGCAAGGTGTGCTGCTTCAAACCACAGAACGAAGAGCCCTTCGCGCCCATGAACCCGCGCGGCTTCGTCGCCGCACTCGGGGAGTCCGGCTTCCGCAAAGGTGTGCTCTCGGGCGAGGCCTGTGAACGCGAAGTCGCCGCCTACCTCCTCGACAAGGTCCGAGTGCCGCTCTGCCGCGGCTTAGGCTTGCTAGGATCACTTTGCCGGCGTACCCGCGACTACCCTGACAGAGATCAAGCACCCAGGTACCACATGCGCCATCGGGAAGCGTGCTGACCGCCGACGTAGCCTTCCGGTACGGTGAAGGCGAGGTGGTTTACAAGATGGGGTCGCTTCAAGTACGGTGTCTGGCGCGGGCACGGGCTGATCAACGCGTAGGAGTTCGTCCGGCACGACGACGTCGTGAGCGACCTGTCGCCGTCCATGTTCTCGGCCCACCAAGTGCATAAGATCGTTCTGCTCGACATGCGGTGCGTGTGCCCGGAGCGCGGCGAGAGCTCAGGCGTGGCCACAGGATCGTGAACACCGACCGGAACGACGCCAACATCTTGGTGCGCAAGCGGCGCAACGCCAACGGCGACGTCGAGCACGAGCTCATCCCGATCGACCACGGATACAGCCTCCCCGACTACATGGAGGTCGGTTCGCATCTGCCTGTGGGCGCTCATGAATTGCAGATTGCGTGGTGCGACTGGTGCTGGTTTTCGTGGCCTCAGCTCAAGGTCTCGCGCACCTACGGAGGCGGCCGGTAACGCTTTCCACAGGTTCCGATTTCGGAAGAGGATCGGCAATACATTCTCAGTATCAACGTGGATCAAGAGATCCAACGGCTCTCGGCGCAGGTGCCGCTCCGCGCGCCGTGCCGACGGTATGCGCCCTTTTGCAACCGAGGCTCATGTGGCCGTAGCAACATGAAGATAGCGGGCATGCTCGTGGAGAAGGGCGTCCGACGGCGTGTGCTTCTGCACGACCTCGCCCGCTTCATGTGCCGTGAGGACCTCGACGCGCCGTCGCGGCTGGAGCTCCTGTGCCAGGAAGCGTTGCACCAAGCTTGCTCGCCGCGCCCAAGTCCACGCCACGCGCCGCGCCGCGCCGACGGCAAGCCAGCGCTCTCCATCGACGTGAGCGCCCTGCCCGAGGACCCAGGGACGCTGCTGTCGCCGCCGGGGTTCTGGGCGTCATTCGATCCGTTCAACGACGCCATCGAGAGCGTGACAAGCCCCATTGGCAGCCCCAAGAACGGCCTCCACCTGCAGTCGTGGGAAGCGCTGTCCTCAAGCTACTTCCACGCCGACGTTCAAGAACTCTTCGGGCGACGCCCATCCGAACCTGCCAGTGGCGACACGGACGCCGCGCGCGCGCGGCTGCTCGACACCGATGCCAAGCTCGAAAAGCACTTTCTACACCTCGTGTCGCGCATGCTCGACGAAGAGTTGGACGCGATGGGGCGATAGCAAGTCTAGGGAATTACGTGCTTAATGGAGCTTGCCGAGCTTGGCCTTGCGCTGCACCGAGGTGACGGCATGGAAGACGCCGGCATCGACGAGCCCGAGAACCGTGTACACGCCGCCAACGATCGCGCACAGCGACGTCAGGAACCGGAAGAACGGCGTGCCCTGCGTCACGAGCTCGATCACGAGCGGCGACGAGTCGAAGGTGAAGAGCGCCGCGGGCACTTGGTTCGTCGCGTTGTACTGATTGCTGCTCACCGAGAACTCGTACATGCGCTCGGGAATCTGGTGCAGGAAGGTGACGGTATCCATGTGATCGACGCCCACGATCTACGCCCGAGTGAGCGGCGGCGACCGCAGCCAGCCACCTTGATGTAGTGTTCGATCGTGATGTTGTGGTCGTGGGACTCGTAGTGCTTGCCGTCCAGCGGGTAGTGCGACGAGAGCACGGCCCGCGGGTTGTTCATGCGCTGCTCGGCTGTCTTCCACTGCCCGAAGGAGAAGTGGTTCACCTACGAGCTGCCGTGAGCAGTTGCCGCGCGGGGACGGCGACCCACCGTGTGCGTCACGTTGATGCGGCGCATGTCGAAGGACTGGTCGCCCGAGTAGGGATAGAACACGAGCTTGCCGGGCACGCGCTGAACCGCGATCGAGCCTGAGAGTTCGCAGCCTTCGTGCTCGTGGTCGTGCTCGGCGGTCTGCGGCGCGGCCAGCCGCAGCAGGTCGCCGAATTCGGGGATGACTTCCTCGGCAAAGTCGCCGTCCGGGTTGAGCCGCCGGTAGAAGAGGTCGAGGAAAAGCAGCAACGACTCGGCGTTGCGTGGGCCATTGTAGATGTAGCGTGTGAATGTGTGGCCGTACATGTAGATCATCATGGAGGGAAAGGCGTGGATGCGCGCGCGGCGGCAGAGGCCCACAGCGTCGTCCTGTGTACAGTCGACACGGGCCATCGTAACGCGCTCGCTGTACTCGGGGTGGTCTTGAAGCTGGAGGGCCGTCTGCTCCCACACGGGCAGAAGCGCTTGGGAAAAGGGACACCACGGAGCGTAGTAGTTAACGAGCACGAGTTCGTATTTGCTAAGGAGGTTTCGGTGAGTCATGGCCATACTGCCGCGAGACGACGTACGCCATGAATTCATCGAACGTGGCGTCCGTGAGGCTCGGGGTGATGGTCTCCCCGTCGTGCAGCTCATGGGTTACGGCACCCCAGCGCTGGACCGAGTTGGGGTCAGCCATGAGCACTTCTTCGCCGCGCACGGGGGCGCCGTTCACATCGTTGAGCTCGAAGCGACGGATGTGGCGCGTGATGTTGGCGAAGCGCTGGCCCATGTGGTCGGAGACATCCACGGACACGTGGTGGCATGGAATCGACGTGAGGGACACGTTAAAGTTGATGCGCAAGAGGTCTTCCTGGTGCGAATCCATCACGACGCGCGAGACGGTCCGCGTCGAGGACGCCAGGTACCCCGAGTACTCGGCCACGATCAGGTACAACATAACGAACACGGTCGAGATTGTAAAGAAGGCGCTCGTTGCCGACGACGTCTGCAGGTCCTCCGGGATCTTCCTACACGATCTCACCGTCAGCCCTCGACCCGTCACTATGCTACGGGTACCGGAAGAAGTCGAAGCGCGGTGCCATCGTGGAATCGGCGGTGCGAAAATGACTCTGCGGGTGCTACCCGACCACACCAGGCTTAAAAACTTCATGCCTCACACTTGACGTTTGTATGCCACATTAAATCTCCCAATTAAATTGCGTCGTGTTACGTCGGCGTGGCATTTGACCAATCACTGTGTGCCATGATGCACCAATAAGATTCCGGACGCCAACTCGGCCGTCGGTGGGCACTCGATGCTAGCAGGCCCCGCAGCGTCGCCGCGCGCTGCAGGAGCCCAAGCCTGCGAGGCTGCCTCTCTCCGTGGGCGAAGGCTTCGCTGGTTGATCGAAGGTGCTTCGCCGAAGAAGCTGAGCTCGGGCTTTTGTCCAACTCCACGTGGCAGCACGCAAGTCGTTCTTGGCGCCGGTCGATGTAAGCCCCGCACGTGAGCAACGCGGGGTGCTTAGGCAGGTGTACCGACGTCGTGGGTCTCTGCGCTGAGGCTGGTCGTTCGAAGGTATTGCGAAGAAGAACCTGCGTTTGCACTTGGGTTCAACTCCACGTGGCAGCACGCGAGTCACACGCGAGTCGTTCTTGGCGCCGGTCGATGTAAAGCCCCGCACGCGAGCGACGCGAGGGGGTGCTTAGGTCCGAGTGCTGACGTTGTGGGTCTGCGGCGGCGCCAGGCGCGAGCCGAGTTGATGCTGATGGCGCACGGTTGAGGATGGTGTGTTGTGATTGGCGGTTGTGTTAAATTCGGCACATGCCTAAATAGGTCCCGAGTTCCACGTGGAGCGGCCATTTGGGAACGCGAAGGCGACGGGCAGCGTAACGCCGAGCTAAAGTTAGCGCGCCCGCCTGAGAAACCCAAAGTGATGAAGCTGTACCTGCTCCCCCTCTTCGTGGCTGGCCTCGGCGCCGCGTCGTCTGAGTCCGAGTGGCGGCCGCGCGTCGGCCTCGCCATGCCCGCCGCGGAGCAACAGCGGCTCTTGCAGTCGGCCGTGAACCAGTTCTTCGGCAATGGGTCCGCGCCGTCGAACGGATCGCTCTCAGACGTCGAAATTGCTTCCAAGACGGGCCTCGCCCGCGCGCAGTTCCTCATGGGCGTCGCATACTCCACGGGGCTCTGGGACGTCGACCGGCACGACGCGAAGGCCGCGGTCCAGTTGTACTTCTCGGCCACCGGCGGGGACATCGGAGCATCCATGGCGATGGGCTACAAGCACATGGTCGGCGACGGCGTTCCCAAGAACTGCGAGGCAGCGTTGCGCTACTACGAGGTGGCGGCCAACCGGGCCATCGAGCTCCGCCAGGACGAGGACTCACTGAGCCCTACTTTGCACGACCAGCGCCACAAGCGCCTGAAGAGCGTCGCCGAGAGCAACTCGAAGCGCAGCGCACCGGGCGACGAAGACGTATGCGGTCGCTGGTGCCCCCGTCTCATGCGCCATAGGTCGTCGAGTACTACCGCTTCTCATCCGAGAAGGGGGATGCCGATGCCACGCTCAACCTCGCTTTGCTCTACTACTACGGCGCTCGCGGAGTTCAACAAGACGTGCGCAAGGCGGCCGTCTACTTCCACCGCGCCCATGAATTCGTACTGCGCCATCTCAGCGCTTAGTCTGACGGGGCTCTAGGGCGCGACGTCGGCAGCGGCCAACCTCGGGCACATCTACTCCAACGGCATTGGCGTTGCCCTCGACATGAAAAAAGCCTTCGATTACTTCCAAGAAGCTGCACACGAAGGCAACGCCGCAGCGCAGAACGGGCTCGCCAACATGTACCTACGTGGCCACGGCGTCGCGCAGAACAAGAGGTACGCGGCTGCCGATGACGGTCGCTCACGACCGCCGCAGCAAGGCCATCATGCTCTTTCGCACGGCCGCCAAGCAGGGCAACACTGATGCCTTCTACAACCTTGGCGTGCTCAGTCTGCAGGGCGAGCTGCAGGCGGACGGTTCCCCCGAGTACGAAACGGCTTTCGGTTACTTCCATGTCGCCGCGCAACATGGCCACACGCTGAGCATGCACAAGGTCGCGCATGTGAGCCCGTGGTCTCGACGGCCGGGCACCGACGCTCCCTGCGTAGATGACGACCCACGGCATCGGCACGACGCGGTCGTGCAAGTCGGCCCTCGACTACATGAAGCTCGTGGCCGAGCGCGGGGACTGGGACCACGAACTTCGCAGCGCCTATCGCGCCTACACTACGGTAGCTTCCCACTGCCGCCCGTGCCTCACACTGCCCAGGGGGATTACACGCAAGCATTCCGCAAGTACGTGGTCATGGCCGAGCAAGGCTACGAGGTCGCCCAACACAATGCGGCGTACATGCTGGAGCAGCAGCTTGGCATGTCGGCGGACGTGGCCCTCGGCGGCCAGACCATTCGCATGTACAAGGCGGCGGCCGGCCAGGTACGGCGGACGGCCCGGCCCGACAGCCGACTCACGCGACACAGGGCAACGTCGACGCCAACCTCAAGCTCGGCGATTTCTTCTACTACGGCTACGGCACGACGCCGCCCAACTACGTACGCGCGATGGCGCACTACGCCATGGCCGCCAACCGCAACGCGCAAGCGAGCTTCAACCTCGGGTACATGTACGAGCACGGCATCGGCTCGAGCCAGGACTTCCTCCTCGCCAAGCGCTACTACGACCTCGCGCGAGAGACGCACGCCGACGCGTACGTGCCCGTGACCCTCGCGCTCTACAAGATGTCGTGGCACGAAGCGCTGCTGCCGTACAAAGAGGTAGGTTGCGGCCTTGGGGGAGCGCTGACGCGGAACTAGATGGAGCGCGATGAGATCATGGCCGATTTGACCGAGAAGCTCATGGACGCGGTGGCCGTCGATTGGAGCGGCTGGGGTGCGCGCGCCTTCGCGTCGGTTTGGTCCGTATTGAGCTTTCTCTCCGGGCTAGATATGGTCCTCCTCCTCGTGCATGCCGACGTGATGCCCGCCACCGACACGCTCGTGATGCTGGCGCTCCTCGCGGCGCTGGGTGTGGTGTACACGCTGCGCCACCGTAGGCGACAGGCGCGCCGAGCGGCGTAACTAGCGAATGAATCTATGTGTTGCGCATGTCGAGTGGCCAGGGAATCTGCAAGTAGGCATCGCATCTGCACCGTGGCATCTGGGAATGGGAGAAATAGGACGGTTGCATGCAGTGAATTAAATAAGACGAGGATCGCTACGCGGCGAGCTCCTTCTGGCGCTGTCGTAAGAAATGGCGGAGAAAATCCACGCTGGCCTTCGAGGCAGCGACGGCGACTGTGGGGTTCGGGGTGTCGATGCGAATGAGGTTCGGCGCGAGGATGATGGCGAGTTGCTCGACGCCCATATGGTTAACAGTCTCCAATGATGCGACGCGCAGGAGCAGGTCTGCTAGCCATAGTAGGATCGCATGCTCAACGGAACCAAGCCCGGGCACGTGCGTCGAGTTGGAGCGCATGAACTTGTCCATAGTTTCCATAGTCACGCAGTGCAGCAGCGGGGTGGGGAGTTCACGGAACCATACTTTAATAAGGTCGGCGATGATACGCACGTCAACCTCGTCGCCACGGAAAGTCCCGTTGTTGACCGCTGCGATAGCGCGGTCGCGTTCCATCTTGCCTGGGCTTTCACGAAAGATGTACGGCACCGTGTGCCCTTGGTGGAGCAAGAACTGGTGCTTCAACATGACAAGCACCGCGGGAATACGCTCTGCGTACTCGTTCAGGGTCATGCGAGGCATGTGGGTGACAGGTAGGTTGAAGTGCTGGTTGACATTCCAGCCGCCCATGCGCGCGGTGTCGCCCTTGAACTCGTAGCGCGCGGCCTCGTAGTTGTAGGCGACGTGCAAGTCGTGTGAGATGGCGTACGGCGCGCCGATCAGGTGCTGGGTCGGCGCCGGCGTCTCGACGTGGTAGCAGGCCTCGAACAGGACCATCTAATATTAGGAAGTGACGGGTGCGGCGGATTTTAATGAATTTCGAAGCACAAAAATAGAAGCTCAATAATATATTCAATAATATATTCAATAATATTTTTCAAGCCAACTTTTTCATACTATTTTTGCATACTACAATGCAGTACAGAATGCAATACAATAACTGTCCCGTGCTTTCGAACTTTTTGCGATCTTGTAATTTTTAAGGCAAAGGGGTGCATTGTGGTTCCCACTTTCGATGCCGAATGATCGCGCCTGATCCCTCCCACCGGTCGCTCGTCGACAGGCCCTTCAGGAGCCATCGACTGTGCAGCGTCCGCGTGCGCTCTTCGATGGGATGCGCACGCCGGCCCCTTCTCACACCGAAGGCTCCCGAGCTTTGGGCCGGGTCGTCGTGGGTGCTTCCTCCGCCAGCGCCAGCTGTGTGCTGGATCGCGGTGCGAATTGAGGCGGAGAGTGGGCGATGCGGAGGTGTTGGGAGCCGGCGCATACGTCACCGGTGCACTAGTCGGCCCGATCCGCGCCGTCTTTGTGCTGCCGATGGCATCGTTCGTGGGATCCGCGGTGGCAATGGAGCATCTCGCCGGGATCACAGGGCCGTCGACGGCGGGCGTCAGTCCACGACCGCAGCTGCGGCTTCTGAAGCGGACTCTGCTGGCACCTGTCCCCAGCTGGCTCCATCTGTCAGAGGGCCCGTCGCCCCCGCCGCCATTGGCCCGAGGCAGGCCTCCGGAGGATTATGCCACGCAACATGTACGGTACTCGATGATGCATGCACAGTACACAGCGGATGCACCAGTTGCACCCGACGCGACACCAATGCAAACGCACGAGACAGCCCACCGCTATCGAGAGCCGCACTTGCGCATTGCGACGCCGTCGACTCTGCCACAGCCCGACCTCGACAGCCACGCTTGATGTCACGTGCAAGGGCGCATAGACCCGGCGTCGTCGAGAGGGTCTGGCGGACATCCGGATCGTCGCAAGCTCGTTGCTGGCGTGCGATGGGAGGCGTAAGCGCGCTGATTACGGCCGACGGCGGCCCGCCGCGTCCTCGGTGACGCATGGCAGACTGCGTTGGCATGGCTGCGAGGTCCTCCGCCGTGGCCTCTAGCGTGCTCGAAGCTACTCAATTACACTATTTCCGGGGGTACCGAAATGGTATGGGTTATAATATAGTGTTAACTACATGCTATCCGGATTGTCCAAGCATCTCGACCAGTCCATTTCCTCCATGTTGCGCGCCGCTTCCGTGATCCAGACCCGCCAGTGGGCCAAGGCCGCGCCGATCGCCGGCCGCCAGTTCCGCTTCGCCACGTAATTCCTTGTAATTGGTGGAACTCGTCGTCACTGGTTGGCTGCGTAGGCAAGGTGGCATGCCTACACGCATGGCTGCGTTTTCGACGGTCGCTCCGCCGAGGTCCACCCGAGCGCGTTGCTCCAATGGCTCACGGATCTGCTAGCGATGACGCCGCAACGACGCTGGCGACGCCCACGACAACGGAGATCGACCCCGTCATGCTTCAGAACGGCGTTGACTTTGTGCAAACAGCCATCTCTCCGGCGACGGCGGAGATGGGTGCGTCCGCCGACCCGTGGCCAAGAGCCTCATTCGTGCGACTCCGTAGGCTACTCCCTTGCCGAGATCGCCATCCGCGTCATGGACGGCGTGCACATGACCACGGGCTTGCCGTGGTGGGCCACGATCATCGCGACGACCGTGGCCGTTCGCTCGGCGTTTTTCCCCATCTCCGTCATGTCGGTAGGCCATCGCGCCCTCCAGTCCGCGTCTCATCGCCCGTAGATGCGCAACTCGGCTCGCATGAACATCATGAAGCCCAAGCTCGAGAAGCTCCAGGACGAGATCCGGGCGTCGCAGGAGGCGTACGATCCCAAGAAGATGGCCGAGTTCCGCGCCCGCGCCCAGAACCTCTTCAAGGAGCACCAAGTCCGCCCGTTCCTCTCGTTCCTCATGCCTCTCTCCCAGGTCCCCGCCTCTGGGGCACCCGCGCTCATTCGTCGCGTAGCTGCCCATCTTCCTCGGCTTCTTCTGGGGCCTGCAGGAGATCTCGACCTTCATCCCTTCATATGCATCCGACGGCGCGCTGTGGTTCCAGGAGCTTGCATCTCCCGACCCGCTCTACGCGCTGCCCGTGCTCTCGTCGGCGCTCATGATCGCGTCGATGGAGGTCCGCGGCTGCCCCGCTACTCGACACTCATAGACGAGTAGGCCGGTGGCGACGGTCTGCCCAAGGAGTACGTCTCGCAGGCCAAGATGGGCATGCGCATGGTTGCGCTCATCATGGTGCCTGTGGCGACGACCTTCCAGTCG
>JNBR01001410.1:0-45518 GCA_002081595.1 Achlya hypogyna | reverse complement strand
GTGGCCAAGGCGTCGATGGAACTTAGAGCGTTGCAGGGCATCCTCGTTTACTGGGTGACGTCCAACTGCTTCACGCTGACGCAGACGATGCTGCTCAAGGTCCCTGCCGTGCGCTCGGCACTCGGCATCCCCAGCGTCGAGGTACGTGAGTTCGCGACCGCTAGCCCTGACCGCGCGAGCAGGCGCTCACGCCGTCGTTCACCAAGTCTGCGACCGCCGTGTCCCCTTTCCAGGCTGCGGTTGCACAGGCGCAGAAGGGCAAGACGATCCAGACGCTCGCCAACAAGCCCCCCAAGGCCATGAAGTAATAGACGCCAACCGGTCAATCTCACACGATCGCATTCCGAACCTTCGATCGAATGTGCTGGGCGTTACATCGGGCTTGACCAGGCGGCGATGTTGGTCCACGTCACAAAGACGAAGACGAAGAGGCCGATGGCGATGACGCCGTAGTCGAGCGCCTTGGACAGCCACCCGCGGTCGGGTGCGAGCTTGAGGTAGAAGAGCGACGGGTAGATGAACCCGAGGGGCACTAGGCACAGGGGTGAGTCCGATGGCGGTGCTAGGCCAGAACCGCAGCAGAAAGCGCCGACGAGCGACACAAAGAGGTCCAGGCGCGCCTGGCCGGCATACGCGATAAGGACGGTGACGCCGACCATGGTGCCGCGAATGAGGTTCTTCTGGAGCTTGAGCCCGGACGACCGCCGCGGAAAGCCGAGCACGTCTTCAACGATCTGCAACGCGGGGAAAAGGAAGAGGGGGTAAGCGAGCACCTGGGCCAGTGCGTAGCCAGCCTGGACCCACATGGTTTGCGGCACCCGCGGAAGGCTTGACAGGATCATGGGCTCGACCGCGTTGCCGATCGCTGCGTAGTTGACAGTGGCGAAGAGCGAAAAGAACACTACGAGCCCCGCGACGGTCTGCGCCAGAAGCCACTTGAAGCGTGGCTGCAGCGCCGGCGCGAGCGCGGCCTGGATCGGGATGATGAGCCCGACACCCTCGAAGACGAACACCGCCGTGCCCATGAAGACCGCGTAGTCCTGCGGGTTGAAGGCTGCGAGCGGCTCCGCGACGCCGTGGGCTGCCAGCGCCGAGCCGTTCACGTACAAGATGTACACGATCGCGTAGAGCACGAACACGTCGGCAACGAGGTTGCTGAGCGTGAAGTACCTGGGTCACCCTAAGCCGCTGAAGCCATGGAACGAACGCACCGCATGTAGCGAATCCAGGAAAGCGGGATGTAGACGAGCATCTGCAGCAGCACCAGCGACGTGAGCGACGCGGCCGTGCCGTAGTACGCGAGGACGTCCTGGAGGTTCTGGGCCACAAAGATGATGTACGAGCAGCAAAAACCAAACTGCAGGAGCACGAGCGAGCACTGCACGAGACGGTGGCCCGCGGGCCCGAGCACGACCTCGCCGATGTGGCTGTACGAGCCGCCAAGGCGCTCCCGGCACGCGAGAAGCCGGAACATGGCGAAGACAGTCACGACGGCGACGGCCGCGAGCAGCGCTGGCGCGAAGACAACGCCGCCGCGTTGGAAGCCCTGGGGCAGGAAGAGGATGCCCGTACCGACAAAGGACTTGAGCAATGAGAGAAATGCGTGCGTGAGCGTTGTTTCCTTGGTGCTTTCGGCGGACACCAAGCGCTCGCGCTCCGGGACACGGGGCGTCTGGAGCAGGAGCTGAATGCGCTCGGCCAAGTCCATTTCTTCGAACGACGCGTTATCGAGCGAGAGGGTGGCCGACACGAATGGATCGTAGATCGTGGCCAGCATCTCAAGGATCGTTGCCCGCACTGGGGCCGACACCTTGGGCGTCGTGGCCGAGTAGTGGTACTGGCGGCGAAAGTTGGTCGCGTCGGCGTAGTCAAGCGGCGGCGCGGGCGCGAGAGACGCTGCCAGCCGCGCGGGGTCCTAGATACCGTGAGGAGGACGGCACCGGTCGCGCATACCGAGTTGATGCGGCGGAGGCCCTCCTTGTCCACGTCTGGCAGGTCCATCCGGTCGAACTTGAAAAATGAGATCCGACACAAGATCGCCACATCGAACGGCCCAATCGCATCTTATTCCGTTGCACATCGAGGACGCCAGGAACCAGCCATCGCGGAGCCACTGCGGAGCACAGCGCAGTGCGTCGTTGGCAATGTCCTGGCCATCAACCTACAGCAGCAGACCCCCGAGGATAGGGCCATCCATTTGAACTCTCATGTGCATCGGCTGGCGGCCGCCGACGCCTGGCCATTCTATAGCGGCCAACTCCCTCACGACAATGCGACGACCCTCGCACACAAGTCGGATATTCATCGCGACAACTGCTCCCGAGTCAGAACGATGCTCAACGGCATGATGCCTGTGCGATCTCAACGACCGCCGAGTCTTCTTGTGGTCGTCGGCAGTGCTTGCGATGCGGCTGGCGATCGAGTCTCGCACAACCATGCGGTAGTCCTGCTCAACGACACACTGACGACGTGTGTGTAGTTGAGTTTGGAGCTTGCCCAAATCCTTGTCCTTGTGTGTCGCTTCTGTCGAAGCCTGACTTGCCAAAGACATCATGTTGCTTCAGTGCCAATCTACCTATTCGAGTCCACCTGCACGGGCGAAGGGTGTCGAGTGGAACTAAGGCGGTGTGGTCATCGACTGTGCAAGGCACCGGGTGCAAAATGGGTTGGCGAGGCACGAACCGTGAGAAACTGGCCCATGCAGTGGCAATTTCGACGCCCCAGCGGAAACTGGCCACGTCAAGGCGTCCGCTTGCAGTCACGGCCTCCAAATTGAGTTTTGGTTCAATCGCCAGACGCTGACCTTGTGCCACGGGGCGCAGCAGGCGGCGGACTGCGCAAAGCCAAACACCCTCGCACGGCACGAGTGCATCTATGGGCCATATCAGCAACGTACGATTGTAGCAACAAGTCAAACGTCGCCAAACTCGATAGAATGCCATGAAGCGTATTTCACCTAATTGGTTAAGACGTGATGGTCTCATCTGCCCACAGGGCATTAGGGTATCGCGCTGCATGACAGCCATGGACTCCTAATACATGTAGTCCGTCCAATGCATCGGAAAGCGAGCTATTTGAACTTCGTCATGGAATGGTTATCTTCTACTATTTGTGATACTGTACTTGCATTTACGGTGTACAAGAGCTGAACCATGGAGAAACGACGCGAGCATCACTTGATTTTCCAGGCGACTCGCGGACGTGATAGCTTTCACGACTAGAATGATGGACTCGGGCGACTGCATTGAAGCTGCTCGCGTCTATGGAACCTCGATTTGCAGCCAGTGTCGAGCAATCCAGTAAGCCTCGACATGTCTGGCGTTGGTAGTATTACCAGTTGATCCAATGTGGACAAAATATTGTACCCAACTCATCCAAACTCATTGCACGGGTTCGCTGCTTGGCGGCGATGGATCCAGTGGTTGAAGCCAGACAAATGGAACCCGAAATGATCCTTCAACCCGACGAGCAAAGCTGTCATGCGCATCGCTCTTTGTCCACGGCGTAGAGATCGCAACCTCGGTGATCTCTCCGCCGCCGCCGATCTCTCCGCCTTGGCCGCGTGCCGCCGCTGGAATCTTGACCAGATCTGCATCTGGCACAAGGTTTCCTTGGCCGCAAAACGGCCCGTCTATTTTTATTGCAAAATAGAATTCTTTCGGCGTTACTCACATACTCATCCTGAATTACACAATATTAAAAACAAAATCCACCGATAATAAAATGGACCCGATAGAAATTCCAAGCTGACTTTCTGCGCTCGATCGTGATTGGTCGATTCCCAAGCTTGGGTAGAAGAGTAATGCATTCTTCCAAGAGGCAGGCGACGGGAGCACTCCGCCCATGCGTACGAATGGATGGCAAGCGCCGTTCGACCTGCTCCAAGTCGTCGCCTGGATCACCTTCCCCGTGCTCGTCGCCGGCTTCTATGCGTTCTACGTGCCCTTCCTGCCACGGGATGCAGCGATCGCTCTTGGCGTGGTAGAATGCTTCGGTATGCCTCGAACGATCTCTGACGAGCGCGTAGATCTTTGGTGTTAACGCAGCCATGATCATGGCCCTCGCTGGCCTCTGTACATACATCAACCCCGCGGACCGAAACATCCTTGCCGAGGCGGAGTTAAGCCCAGCGCAAATCACGGATGACCTGCTCTATTGCAACGTGTGCTCCAAGTACGTGGACAAGCGGTCCCGCCACTGCCGGCTTTGCGAAAAATGCGTCGCTACCTTCGACCACCACTGCAAATGGCTTAACAATTGCGTCGGCGCGCACAACTACCGCTACTTCTTCGTGCTCATCTCGAGCACGCTCGTCTTCACATGCCTTCAGCTGGTCGTTGGCATTTACATCTTTGCAAAGGCCTTCTCGGACCCGACTTTCATCTCCATGAACGGTACCTTGTAAGCGATGATCAACGAGACAAGGTGCTTCGTAGGTGCGCGCTCGTACGGTTGCCAAAACGGCGACGTGCTCAATGGTTTGTGCCCAAACGACACGTACACCTTTTCCATTTTGGCCGTCAAGATCGTTCTCGGGATCTACTCTGCCTTCCTTGTCCCTTCGACCTTCTCCATCTTCCAGCTCGTTGTCTTCCACATCAAACTCTGTCGGAAACCTCGACTTCGCCATGGGATTCTCACCCGAGTTTAGACCGCGATGGATCAACCACCTACGACTACATTGTGGAGCAGCGCAAAGCCAAAATCGCGCGTGCTCGCGGCGACTCGACGCCTGCAAACGAGGCCGAAGCCGCCATCTGTGGTTGCGCGACGACTTCGAAGACCCGCGAAGGGCCTCCTGCGCAAGCCCAGAACCAACAGCCTCGGTGCGTCTTGCCCAGGTATGATGACAGCTCACTTCGCGACAGGAATACATTGCCAACCGGTTCCTTTCGCTCCTCGGCCGTCGCGGCTGGTGGCAGCGGCGGCGGGTTTGAGCGTGGGTTCGGCAAGCATGTCCAATTGTATGACCATTCGTCAGAAGAGACACACCACTCGCCGATCAGCCCGTCACAGCGGGAGGATATCGGTCCTCAAGGTGGTTTCCTACCCTACGCAAGTCCCGCGGCAGGCCATGTAGCCGCATCGATGAAGCGCGAGTCATTTTTCGTGTGAGATTAAAGACGCTGTTACCTATATAAGATATTCCTTACTTCTGGCGGAAGCTCACGGTGTGGCCATCGACGTTGAGCTCGACCGAAACAACCGTCACAATGCCCGACACGTTAGGCGACCACGACGCACGAGCGTTCGACGTTGGGTGCATTGCATGCACGGCGAATACAGGCGCTTGCGCAGTCCAGCTCCCCATGTTGAACTCGTGCTCGCCGAGCACCACAGTTGCTCCAGGCGCCACGGTCGCGTAGTCCCGGATGAAGTCTTGACCCTCGGCGGCTTGACTCTCAGAGCCAAAGACAGCTTCCACCTGAAGGGGCGTCGACCCCGCGTTGCGGATGGCAACTTGCTTGGCGAAGGACGGCGTGCGCATGTGGAACAGACGTTCGAATCGGGAAATGCGACTGCGGAGGAGAATTCGCCCAAGCATTTTCTCAACTCCAGGAGTGCATGCGGTACCGTCAAATGTGCCTTCTACGCGACAAAGCCGAATTATCAAACGTGTCGCTCGCAGTGGGGTTCGGGTTGCCGCGTGAGGGTCTGGTGATGCTTTTGATCGTTTTTAATGCGGCTCTTGTATATCGGCTAGGAGACCACGTGACGTAGTCCGTTACGAGTGCTCGGCGCGCGGAGGTGGATTGTTACCGACAAGTGGCATTTGCGTGCTGTTGATTGGCTGCAACGAGTGTGACCAAGAGCGTCACAACTTGATTTTTGTATGACGCAACTTGATTTTTGTATGGACAGTTTCGAGCATCAAAGCGTCATGTGTCATTTTCGGCTGGCGCATGGACTGGTTCCGTGTCCTCTTTGGCTTCGAGGAGAAGGGCCGGTCGTACGCCGAGGTACAGGCGCAGTTCGAGCTCGTCGGGAAGCGCCAGCTGCGCAGTCGGGCGAACGGCGCCACCTTCGACATTGGCACGTTTGAATGTTTGTCGCTGGCCGTCCTCAGGGAGCATGCACTCGGTGTTGGGAGCACAGGACAAGTCCGCGTCAGCCACGTAGCGTCCAACGATGTCTTCTTGATGCACTGTGACCCATCCAACCATCACGCCGTGTTTCAGGCGGCATCTCAATTCAACTGCCTCGAGTTTGCTCACCCCCGTGCGGTATGATGCCTTCGACGGTACCTTACCTCACGGATCGTAGAAACCTGAGAACGGCGTGACTATTTATGCCCTCGACATGACACAAGGACCAGCCTGTGCCATCGGTACGTTCACTGAGCGTCGTGGCATTGGATTTACGATGCTGTGCAGCCGCTGGGCCAGCGACGGTGTTCCGCAACTATTTGGTGCCAATGCGCTCAAACGACGCCAATGGCTGCGCAATAGAGCGCGCTGGGCAGACGGGCTCGTGCCAAATCAACAATCTGGACGACATTGAGGACCTTTTGGGAAACGAGGAGCACCAGTACTTTCACGTTGTGAACGGCTACACGGACGCGACGAACCAAAGCCTCGCACGCCTCAACACCCTTCTGTCCACTGTCGCCGAGGATGCGCTGTGCGATGCACTGAAAATTGGCGTGCACTGGCATGCCCAAGTGCCGTTTCGCGCCAGGTACAAAATGCGTTCCGCCGATGCCCCCAAGCAACTTGTGACGCAAGCTTACTGCTCAGCACTGTCGTGCGGATATTCCTACGCGTCCACAAAATTCTGGGCCCCATTCGCGCGTCTTGTACTCAAGGCAAGTTACGAGGCCGCGCTTTGGACCGCCGTCATCAATGCCGCGATGACCGGATGCCACAAAGTTTACCTCACGATACTTGGCGGTGGGGTGTTCGCCAACGAGCAAAGCTGGATCATCGATGCAATTGCGCTCGCCGTGAACAAGTGCCGCGAGTTTGAACTCGATGTAATAGTCGTGCACTACAAACGAGTCGACGTCAAGGTTGTGAACGAGCTTGAGAAAGCCATGGCATGCCTCGAATAATAAAAAACGAGGAATGCTCGGTTCATTCGCCGACTCGCAACGGCATATTTGCAGGTGCAGTCACTTCGTAGGATATTTAGCGTCATAGAGATGAACTGTTTGTTCCTCGGCTTTGTTCTCGGCTTAATTGACAAAAATTGCACTGCCTCACTTCCCGTAGCAACGACCAATTTGGCCCAGAGGGGAACAGCGATATATTTTTACCTTCCCAGGAGCCAACACAATGCAGAATTGCCACCAATAAAATACTTCCTCTGGTCCGTATTAATAGCAACAAACCAGTTCACGTGACCATTAAAAATCGAGTTTTGCTCGGATTTTGACACTTGAACGACCAATGAAAAGCGCTCGATTTCGTTAGTGTGACTAAAGCATCACTGTGAGAATTGGAGCGCTAAGGCCACCAATTAGACAAACGAAAAAAATGCTCTCGCCAATTTTTCAGCGTCCATCGGCCGATCTTGATTAAACTATACGTCGTTGTTGGGGTAAAATAAAATTCGCGAGTATTTTTTCAACAAAAAAACCCCACCACCCAATTACCACAAATGAGTGGGCTTGAGCTCATATTAAAACTTGCACCATGGCCAAAAAGCGGACCTGAGCCCCGAACAGCAGCTCAAGATCCTCTACGACGTCGAGCAGACTCTGGTCGACGGCACTCTGCCCCGGGGGGCTCTGGCCCGTGTCGGTCGTTCTCACGGTGTACACCGCTCAGTCGTCTGCCGGCTATGGCGCAAGCGCATGACCGACCCGTTGGCCGTCACGTTCGACTCACTCCGGACATCCAAGAAGCAGCGCGCGTCCGGCCGCAAGGGCCGCTCCAAGGCCGACGTCCGCCGTATCACACAGGCCGTCGACGTCGTCAAGCGCCAGACCTTGCGCTCGTTTGCCCACCAAGCGGCCATGTCCAAGACGGCGCTCCTGCGCTACATGAAGAAGGGCTGGCTTAAGCCCAAGACGACGTACGTCAAGCCAAGGCTCAGTGACGAGGCGAAGGGCGCGAGACTAGTGTTCTGCTTGTCTAAAGTAACACGAATCTTGTCCTCTAACCCGTCAAGACCTCTGTACTTTTTCCACCACATGGAGGATATAGTTCACGTCGATGAAAAGTGGTTTTGGATTGCGAAAGACAAGGCCCAGTTTTACGTCTTGCCTGACGAGCTTGTTCCGCCGCGGTCCACACAGAGCAAGCGCTACATCGGAAAAGTCATGTTTTTGTGTGCCGTGGCCAAACCACGGCACGACGCACGACGAAACCGCCGTTTTGATGGAAAACTGGGCATTTGGCCATTTCTGGAGCAACGCCCGGCGCAGCGGTCGTCCCGCAACCGCCCAGCGGGGACCCTCATCTCGACCTGCGTTCCGGTCAATGCCGGGAGTTACCGGGCGATGCTCCGCGACAAGGTCGTTCCCGCCATTATGGATAAGATGCCACGCGACCACGCCAAGATTGTCATCCAACAAGACAATGCCACCCCTCATGTGCCTGAGGGCCATTTTTGGTCTGGGGGTGGCATTTCGATTGAAGTTCAGAATCAGCCTGCGAATTCCCCGGATCTAAATGTTTTAGATCTGGGGTATTTCAATGCAATTCAAAGTCTTCAACAACGGACGCGGTCGCGAACAATCGATGAATTGGTTGCGGTTGTGCAGGAATCCTTCGAAAAGCTCCCACTAATTACTCTGGAAAATATATTCTGTACGTGGTCTGCGTGCATGGAGCAGACAATGCTCCTATGCGGCGGCAACGAATATGAGCTTCCTCGCCTGAAAAAGGCGGTGATTCGCCGCAATCAGGGAGGCCTACCTCGATTTTGGGAATGTAGCGAGGGCGCGTATATGAACGCCAGTTTGTGTCTTCAGGAAGAGGTTTGATTTATGATAATTCAATAATCTAGACTCTTATTTTTGTCCAATCGAGTCGAGCTTTTTCATATTGACCAATAGCATCTCTTCGACCATAGACCGGGGCCTTGGGCAATTGTTGCCATTAATACGGACCAGAGGAAGTATAGGCAATTGGTGTTGTCCGATTTAAGCTGATCAACCTGCAGTCTGTCAGGTTATAAGTCCAATGGGTCGTAAAAAACAGACTAGTTGGTCGAATTGTTCCCTAGGTCGCCATTGAATACGTTCAGCGACACCCTTGAGATGCCTCAACCACTTCGTGCAAGTTGCGGTTAATTCCAAATGTACTCAACCATGAGCTGCGCGCTTTGCCATTGCGTGTCCTCCATCGATGATGCAGTGCATTGCATGATGCGTGCCTTACCAGCGCATGCACTAGCTTGTGTTGGAGGCTGCCCGCCGTGAGGTGCATCATTTTACAGTGGGTGCGAAAAAATAAAGCCCCCTATGTAGCTATTCTGATTGGCTCGGAGCATTTGCACCGGGTTGTCGAAATCCTATGATAAAGCAGTAAGAGGATCTTCACCACGGACAGCTAAAGCTAAAGATATCCGGTTAATTTTTTTGGATAGTTGTGAAGTTGCCCCACCGGGAGGTACGGGAATTCGATTAATTTTTGATAAATTGGATAAAAATGCAGAAGTTAATCAATCAAACCTTAATCTTTAATCTCCAATTGGTTCGGCATACCTGCAACAGGTTTTGAGCATACCGGTATGCTCAAAACAGTATACAAAATCTTATATTAAAGCGACCGTGCATGCACATCGGAAATATGATCAAGGTAACAATCGCGCTTTGTAGCACTGCAGATAGGAACAATATCGCCCGTACTAAGATCACTACACGCCTGGCAATAGTAGGAGCACTTAGTCTTGCAGAAGTGACACTGCCGTTGACCGCGACCCTTCACTGCACTGGCGCACGCAAGCCCCGCAAGAGGCAGAAGCCGATGCTTTACTACACCCGTCGCTGAAGCAGTTTGAGGCACGGAGGTACGAGCGGGCAGGTCGTGGTTGTTGATAAGCTGGTAAGCAAGTTGGTCGATAAATGAGATAAAGTTGTCTTGGCCTTGGTCCTTGCCACCGGTGTCCAGATGAAAGCCGAGGTAGGCGTCCACGACCACCATGCCAAAAATGGTGGCGACGATTCGGTGCCACCACTTGTGCGTCAGCCACTCCATTTCCATTGCAAGAGACCCTTGCCGCAAGTGGTCGTGGACGTCTATTGCGCAAAAGTACTGGTAAAAAGCCTCGACCATGTGCGGACGCTTGATCTCTAGCGCGTAGCGAAGCGTCGATTCGAAGCCATCGTCGTCGATCACGCGGCGGTGGCGCATGCGAACTGCGTTGGAGCCTGGGATGGTCGTGCCGCGGTTGGTGATGAGCTTGAGCATCTTGCGGTCTTGCCAGCCAAGCGCGTAGAAGACTTGGTCGCCATTGTTGGACTCGAGCAGCAAATGCGACCCACGAGCTGGCTTGCCGATTGTTGTCCAAACGCTGAGGTCGCCGTTGTTCCACTGCTCAAGAATGGTCTTGGGGTACCCGCAGTGCGCCGTCTTGACGTGGCCCATGAAGTATAGACCGCGCTCCCAGAGCGCCACCAGCGTCCTTACGGAAGCAAAGGCACTGTCCCCAATAACTGTGCGCTTTGTACCATTGTAGTCTTGTGTGAGCCGCAGCGCTACTGCTGTCCCATCGTTGTGCTTGTCGGCATATGCCTTCATCTTTTGCCTCTCCTTGCCTTCCATGATCTCAATCCGTAGTAGTATTCCAGACTCGCCGCACGCCACCGCCTTCATTTCGACGCCGATGCTTTCGGGCTTGCGCGGAATCTTTGTCTTGTGAGGCATGCCGTCGACACAATACTTGCCTTCGCGACCACGCCACCCGCACATGCACTCGTCTACCACCAACACGTTGCCAGGCACAAAGTGCGCCTTGCGGGCAGCGTTAAAGCAATCGACAAAGGGCCGCACTGCAGCCCATGGATCCGACGCATTAAGGTAGCGATCGAATGTCATGGCGCTTGAGATGGCTTGGAAGCGATGTCGCGACATCATTGCGGCCAGCCGAAGTCAGCGGCCATGGCTACGTGCCCCGCGCGCTGCTCCTTGTTCCAATAGCTTGCGACATCGCCGCGCTGTGGTTGGACTGCCATCGCTAGTCGAATGCCAAACCAGCGAAGGATCTCCCCCTTGTTGGTCGTGGCCTGGCGGGCGTTGATCAGGTTCGCGTTCGTGCTCTCGAGCATGTTTGGAAAGCAGCACGTGGGAAAGAAGAGTAGGAAGTAGTCGAGGAAGGTCTTCTTCGGGTCGGCATTGAAGGGCTGCCAGAGCAATGTGGGCTGCCAGCGTCGGTCCATCGCTGCTGCATCTATAAAAACGTCTGATGCCACTTGCCACTGCCGCTCGTGCTCCGGTTTCCCCACGTAGAACAACCCGTCATATGTCTTGTTGTTTTTAACTGCCATGGACAGGAGCTCCACAAAACTAGACAATGCATAATCCAAATGCCGTGTTAGCTTATGTATAACCTCTGTGTATCTGGGTCGGAGCTTGCGTCGGAGCTTTCGCTCTCGCACTCATCCGAGCTGCTGGTTGTTGACGCTGCGTTGTCTTCGGCGCCTTGGTTGCTTACGAGAAGGCTGCGAGATGTTTCGGTCGTCTCCATGCCATTGATCCATTGAACCACGAAGCTGCGGTTGTGGCCAGCGCCGGTCATCTTTGTCACCTTGCCACTGACTCTCTTGGCGCCCTTCTTCCGTAGCGAGACCCCTGTACCAACGAGGATGGCATTTCCCATCCTGGCACCAATCTTCGGGGGTCGCTTGATAACGGTACTGGCTGTCACCATCGCTAATACAAAATGCCATACACTTGATCCAGAACTTTGTGGCCATGCCATCCACTTTACAGGGCCGTAGCTCGGGCACCACCAATCCGTTCGGCCTGATTCTTCGTTTCGTGGACCATTTAAATCAAGTGCTTTTCATCCCATCCAATCAGAAGCCTCAAAACAGCAACGTATCCGCTCAAAGGTATGGGTGAACTTGAGCATACCGGTATGCTCATTGGAGATTAGAGATTAAACAGGCCATGACCACATTCAATGTCCAGTTGCGTGATGTTAATGTCGTGCCCGGTGAATGGGCCCACGACCGATGGTACTCGACTAACGCTCTTCAATGGTGGACGCACAGACGCAGTATCCAGTGGTGTCGCCGCACGAGTACACTCTACTATGTGGTTACCCACGGTAACACCGTGTCGCACCACTACGACCACGGTGCATTTCCCCCAACTTCGGAAAGGCTTCGGTAGGCAGCAGTAAGTAGGTAGTAAAACGCTTCGTAATTCAGTTGGTTTACCCCTCTACCCTCGTCTACGGCGGCCGCGGAAGTGCCCGTACGATATTTGGTGGAGAAGCAGGGTACCGATACCCTTGCAGACAACATAAGACAAGAATATGGCTACAGCACGTGGTAATGGAGTAGCCGAGTCACTCATTAACCTTTTCTACAGCCTTGACCCTAGCGAACAACGGGCCGCACGCCAACAGCACCTAGCAGCACTGTGGGCCGCGGATTTGACCGCAGGCGAAGCCGCCGAGGCTCTACACCTAGTGGCTTATCACCTCGGGTTTCTGGACGACGGCGCACCCAACCCCAACGTCGAATGGCGCGAGGCACGGGTAGGCCTCATCCGGATGAAGATTGCTGGCACAGCGTGGCGTGATGCCTTCCCCGGCAAAGCCACTAGTGAAGCCTGCTCGCAGTTCCGTGCCAGGGGCCGGAGCCATGCTCTCCGAGACGGGCTAGGAGCGCTATTGCCTGTACTGGATGATCCCGAAGCGTACGTCCCGGGCCCAGAGGTGCGGCGTGCCTTCCCTGACTGCGATCGCTGGACCGTCTTCAAGAGCGCCGTGAAGCTGTGCAAAGCAATGGAGCATCGTCATTGCGGCAGTCAGCCGGACCAAGAGCCAGGCGTGGACATGGGTATGCAGAGATCCTCAGCCCCGGGCGGGACATCGATGTGGGCCGCCGCCGCGAGATTAACGAGAATCCAGATGACGACTGTGGCAGCGAAGGCGACCTACATCAGCCACTCATCGCGCCTGCATCACCAGGAACCGACGTGACACCGAAAACGCCACCTAGTGGTCCGATGAGCCGTGGGCCGATACCATCGGGTGTAGTGTCATCGGGCTGGGCCCCAGCCCCCTTGGAGCGACGTCCGGAACAATCGTCAGAAGCCCAAATTGCAACGACAGTGGTGCTCGAGACCCTAATCACGGTGCGAGACGTCCTCGACCAGATGCGCAACGATCATCGCGAGGCACAAGCCGCCATGAGAGCCCTCCAGGACTCCCTGGTCCAATTAGCCACGATGAGGAACGGGCCAACACCGGCGGCTGCACCCACCGGGAGCATCGAGGCACACGCTCCTTGGCGCTGACCTGGGGGGCGAGACGGGAACCGACGCCACCCGGCCGACTCAATCGCACCAGTGCGATTCGAGAGGATCCCAAAATTCGAGCACCGTGGGCCGGCTGGCGCCGTGATGCACATTCGCAGTGTCGAGGCCCGCGCAGATGCCATCGGCGGCGAGCCGGGCCACTGTGGCATCATCCTCTTCGACTCGTTAGAGACCGTTGAGACGCATTGGCTGAACAACATCCTCACGAGAGAAAGATGGGAAATTACGCGCCTGACCGAGCACCAGTGGGCGAGCCTTGTGGAGTTATTTTACGACCGATTCGTTGGCAACAGCGCTGCTCGAAGTCGCCTATTCGACAGCGTTGCTCAACTTGCACACGAGAAGAATGGCTTTGAGCGTGTCGATGATTACATCGCCCGCCTTGCGGCGTTTGCCCGGGTGGCAGGTCGGGAGGACCAGGACCGAGACCACTCGTCGAGAAGGCGATCGACGGCATCCGTGACCCGGCACTGGCCATCGCAGTGCTGCCCCACGCCGACGTCGAGGCGTGACCCGAGTTCGAAAGGCAGCTAATCAAAACCGCTAGCCGACTCAAGACCGGATTGCTGGGGCCCGGTGTGAACGAGAGCTACGCCAGCATCAACGTGGCCGACGAGGACCCACCTAGTGATAGTTCAGCCCCCACACTGGTAAGCGCCATCCAGTACACCCAAGGCCTACCGCATGCGGGCCGAGATGGACGCCGCGGACCGGCGGTCGGCCCGCCCACGTGACACCAAAGCCAAATTCAGTGCTATGGCTGCCTCGGCTTGGGCCATGTTAAGCGCCACTACCCCAACCGCACTCCCCAAGCTCCGCGCAGTGACTGCAGTTTCCACGGTCCTGGGGTTGGGCACACCGATGCGGAATGCTTAGTCATCAGCTATCTCCGGCGCAACCCGACGATGATCCAGGCCCTGATGTCAAGCTCCACGACTCCTGCTACCCACGCAAGCACATCCGAAAGCCTAGACAGTACCAGCCCGCAGGAGGACGCTATGGGCGGCGATGACACCGGCGTCGCTCCGGGTTTTGGCGGAGGCCGCCAGTAGGAGCGATACCGACGGCCGCAGAACGACAAGGAGCTCAAGAACACAACACCAAGGAAGCGAGAGAGGGATGCCTTGGTAACGTGAATGGAATGTGCGTGCGGCCCATGAGTTCCACCTTGACGACGGCAGCAACGAAGGACGCTGGCGAAGCACTGAAGGGTGGGGGCCAATGGGCAATGAACAAGGAAGCATCAGTGGTGCACATGGTCGACGGGACGCAGCGGAAGCTGGGAACCGCAAGCAGCAGCGACGAACAGAAAGACAACGAGAACAACAGCAAGAACGAGCAGCGCGCGCCACCGGGTATCGAGGACGTGGCGAGAGGCGGAGCACCACACACGGAAGGTGAAGTAATGGAAGACAACCCAGCTGCCTGTCAACAAGGAAGGCAAGGAAAATGTAACGAGGCTGACGAAGAGGGCCCAGAAGAAGCGGGGAACCGTGAGGACGACGACATACCCGAGGCGTGGCTCGACACTCGACGAGCCATCCACGTGCACCTATCATGGGCAGCAGTGGGAAAACCAGTGGAGCGGTGGCGGCCGCATTACCGGCGATGGGAGGTGGGCCCCAACGGCCCACGAATCGTGAAAGCTGGGCCGGCCATGGCAGTCCACGTAGCCACTGTCCACATGGAACGCCATGACCTGGGGCGCGAAGGCTTCCAGCAACTGATTGTCCCCACAAGATGCAATGGGGTTAACACCGCCATGCTTTTCGATACTGGTGCAATGGTGTCCCTCATCTCCATGGAACAATGGAAACGGATCGGTAAGCCATCGTGCACCCCTTTCCGACGTCGTCTCCGAGGTGCTGGCGGGAGCTTGATCGACGACATCGGAGTCTGCACGGTGGCTATCGAATTTCGAACCACGACAGTCTCTCACCCGCTCGTGGTCTGTCCGGAACTCGGGTACGATGCCATAATGGGGATTGATTTCGTGCTCACGCACGGGATCTCCATGACTACAATGCGAGATGAGGTCGTACTCGGGCCGAGGAGCGAGGTCCTGGCCGTCGGGACGAGCAATGGGCAGCTGACAGATGGGCCACGTGAACCTACACCTGCAGAAGCTGCTCAAGACAAGCGAGACGCTCAGTGGGTCGAGAAGCTCATCGCCGAGTACGACGGGATTTTCGCTCGGCGTGGGGAACCGGTTCGGCAGACGACTCAGTACTGCCACCGAATCGAAGTGAAAGGCGAGCCCCTGCGGCAGGGTCACTACCCTCTGGAGCCTCAGAAGCGACGCATAATGACCGAAATCGTGGGCCAGATGGTGCGAGATGGCCTGGCCAAGCCCGTCAGCGACGCAGAGTGGAGCCACCCCGCCTTCCTCCGACCGAAGAGGAACAACGCCGATCCCAGCGATGCAGCTCAATGGCGCCTCGTTAACGACCTACGCGCTATCAACAAGCGGACCACGGTGGTGGTCAATCCACTACCCCGAATAGTAGACCTCATCGATCGGGTGGCCGGCTCGAAGTATTTCACCCTACTCGACCTAGCGTCGTCTTTCTGGCAAGTGCGGTTTGCAACGGACGACGGCAAAAAATTCGTGTTTGTTACGGAAGATGGCGCCTACGAACCGTCCGGCATGCTCATGGGCGGTGTTAACTCCGCCGGCGCTATGCAGGCCTTTATGGCAGACACATTTCACGGCTACACCGGCCAATTTGTTCAAGTCTACAACGATGATGTGATCATTCACACACGGACTCCTTGAAAGCCCACCAAGAACACGTACGCCTTGCGCTACAACGGGTAAAACAGGCCGGGTGGACACTCCGCCGTGAGAAGTGTGTCTGGAGTGCTCGCACAGTGGAGTACCTCGAGCACACTTTGCTCGGGGATGGGGCTGTTACAGCAAAGGGTAGCCTCGTACGCGAGATCGCCGAGGCGCCAAGAATCGAGACCGCCGACGACCTACGTGAATACTTGGGCCGCGCGAGTTTCTACCGCCGGTTCATGCCGGGTTTCGCGTCTATTGCGGCGCCCTTGTTCGCAAAGGCGAGCAGTGCTCGCGGGATGATCACGATGAGCGACGATGACCGGGCGACCGTCCAGAACATCGTCGACCTGGTGAGCGGGATGGTCCAGCTTCAAGTCGCCGATGTCACCCTACCATTCAACGTCAGCATCGGCTGCGATGCCCGTACTGCCGGATGCGTCCTCTCCCAAGGCACCAAGGTCGGGGCACGACCGCTTGGGTTTGCGTGCACCAACCTGAATGACCACGAAGTAAGGTACACAGCCGTTGAGAAGGCAATGCTGGCGCTCATGTTGGCGGTCCGTCACTGGCGGCATCACCTCTATGGCCGGGATCTATGTGCGCACCACAGAGCCCAACCTCAAGTGGGCCCTAGAACACCTGCACCATCATGGCCGCCTCGGGAAGTGGCAACTCGAGCTCGCACCTCTACGTATCAAGGTGGAGACCAACAAGAAGCGAAAATTACCCGGTGGAAATGCTACTGGGGCACCCCGCCGACGACCGGCCCGGGGCAACCTTGATGGCCCCACCATTCACCTGGCCATGCATGGACGAGCATGCTGTGATTACTGCCAGCGACGGGGTCCACCGCGGCAACCAGATCATCGATGATGGCGCATGGTGCTGGCCTGGAAGTGAGACTGTCAACCAGCAAGAGGCGTCAGGGCTCGAAGCCGCCCTTCGTGCAGCCCACGGACGCGGGAGTCGAGTGATCGTAGCTTTTGTCGCCTCCGAGCTCATCTGCAACCTCGTACATCGCGTCTACGTGCCCAAGGACGAGATCCTGCGAATGCGCATCGCGACCCTTACCCAGCTCTTTGAGAAGTTCGACGCTTGGGTGCTACATCACGTCCCGCGCGAGCACAACGCGCTGGCAGACTACACAGTGAACTGGGCTATGAACAACACCCCGCCGAGGGGCTACCACGGAATCGAGCACCAGCCTGCCATATCCGTGGAATTGGTGGTCGCCTGGGCCGAGGCGAATGCACGGCTCCCACCTTGGACGTCAGTACCAGCCTTCAGTGATGGAACTGTCGCTGCCGTTGATAGTGGTGAACAGAACACCGACGAGACATCCTGTGCTCGAGACGCCCGCTTTCGCAAGGCTCAGCTCAGCGTACCATGGATGAGCACCTTCATTCAGTTTCTCGAGGGTGCACGTGAGGAACCACCAGCCACCTACCGACGTGAGACGACGGCGGACTACACCATAGTCGGAGGCGTGCTCTGCAAGCTGATAACCAGGGCTGCCAACCAGCGCCAGAGCGGCCCCGGCCGCCCAGTGATAGTGGCCCCGTCATCACTGCGACGTGAGCTTCTAGAAGCAGCTCACTCAGGCCTCGGAGAATCCCACGGCGGCACGACTGAAACACTAGACAAGCTGGCAATCACCGCTTTCTGGCCAGGCATGTACCGCGACGTCGAGGAATTTGTCCGGGCATGCACGCGCTGTCAGCAAGCCAAGCACCCACGAACCATGACCCATGGAGCAAGTGCAAGCCCCCGCGTGGGACATGCACCAATGGATGCCCTAGCCGTAGACCACTCTGACCTACCCGGGGTACCCACAGCTAGCGAAAACAAGTACGTACTCGTGGTCACAGACTTGTTCACCAGGTATCTCTGGTGCATACCGGTGGCAGACAAATCTGCGATGACAACAGCGATGGTGTTGAACGACTTCATCTTCCATCCGTTCGGTGCCCCGCGCGTACTTGTGTCGGACCGCGGCCTGGCCTTCACCGCCAACGTGTGCCGATGTCTTTTCACAATCTACAACATCAAACACTGCCCGACTACAGCATACCGCCCGCAAGCCAACGCCGTGGTTGAGCGAGTGAACCGGACGGTGAAGGAACGCCTGCGAGCTCTCATCCGCTCACGCGATGACTGGGATGAGCACATGCCCACGATCACAACCGCCTACAACAGGAGTGTGCACGGGGCGACGGGGTATGCACCGTTCCACGCGTTCTTTACAAGAGAACCGTTCACCCCGACCCAGAGGATGCTGCAACGAGGGCACAATGCCGAGTTCGACGACTGTGCCGCCTTCCTGGCCCGGATCCTACCTGAGACGATCAAGATCGCAGATGAAATTAGGCGTGCCAACGACGCAGCACGTGAACGCAACAAAGCTGCGGTAGACCGGAAGCACGCCGCCTGGCTGGCTGCTGGCGGGACCCAAGCGGGGCACTATGACGTCGGGGCCCGGGTATGGCTCACCGTTCCGGTTACTCACGACGCCAGAGGACTGCTGCCTCCTGGAAAGCTACGCAGCCGGTGGCGTGGGCCTCTCGTTATCCTATCCAAGAAGGGGATCACATATCGGGTCGGTGTTCCCACTGGTGGGGTCCTTCCATCGCCCGTGCACGCTGACCGACTCCGCCCATACCACGACCGAGGACCAAGCAAAGCATGACGACGTTACGGGATTACGACCTACGGATGACGACGTCATGCTGGTGGACTGCTGCATCGCTCCAGCGATGCAGTAGGCCACTGACTTTTTCCCGACTGTGGCCTACTCACTGTCCGTATCCCCACCATGGAGCCCCTTCTTTCGGAGGTGGCACCCATGGTAGGTGTTACGGCAGGGAAGGCCCGTGGAGGTCCGAAAGGACAGGCACAATCTGGTCGACGCGCGGGGCCCAGCTGCCCGCGGTTGATCTGTATGAAAACCCGCGGCGCGCTGACGGCACGACCCCAGGGGCACACGGCGCGGATGCCCCGTCGTCGTGTTAACAGTGGCGCAGAGCACGGCCGACCCACGACGCATCTGGTCCATTTCAGACCGCAGCTCGACGTTGAGCGCCTCGGCCGCCTGCGCGCGAATCTCCATGGCGGCCAGACGCCGCAGCAAGTCGTCGTCGTCCGCCGTGTCCGTGGTTCCACGACGCGGAGGCACACTCGTCGCTCGACTCGCATATTGCCCGCGATGAGCCGACGGCCCACCAGAGATGTGGGTCGCTGGTGATGGAGTAACCTCGTCATCACCCCATGCCGCACGCGCTGGTGCAGCAGGACGACGACTTGAAGAAGACACTGACCGAGGACCACGAGCCGCTTGACGATCTTCCTCGTCAGCCTCTTCGACGGCACGGCGTGCAGCCTCCTGCTCACGAGCAAATGCTGCTCGTGCATACGCGTCCTCTCGTTCACTCGCCGCCCGACGGGCAGCAGCATCTTGAGCCATCGTCGATCGAGCCGCACGACCCTCCCCCCGCGCAGTGGCACGGCGTTCACTGGGAGTCAGTTCTGGAGGACGCATCTCTTCGTCTTCGTGCGGAAAGGTGCAGTGTCCGTCGGCAGGCCGCCGCTTGCGCGGAGGTGGTTGGACACTCGATGAGTTTGAGGCTGGCATCCACCCCCCAGTGTTTCGAATATGATGGCGACCTCTGCCCACGGATTGACGAGTTCGACCCTCAGCCCGTTTCATAACCGGCGCCGTCCGCAACCCTTCAGCCCATTCCCCCACCACGTTTTCCGTCGGCGAACTGCTCCGACGGGGGCCCATGTCGTGCCCGGTGAATGGACCCACGGCCGATGGTACTCGACTAACGCTCTTAAATGGTGGACGCACAGACGCAGTATCCAGTGGTGTCGCCGCACGAGTACACTGTACTATGTGGTTACCCACGGTAACACCGTGTCGCACCACTACGACCACGCTGCATTTCCCCCAACTTCGGAAAGGCTTCGGTAGGCAGCAGTCAGTAGGTAGTAAAACGCTTCGTAATTCAGTTGGTTTACCCCTCTACCCTCGTCTACGGCGGCCGCGGAAGTGCCGGTTCGATATTAACAAAGCACATCGCGTGCTTTTCTACATTATGTCTAAATCTAGATCCTAAAACACGAATTGTTTGAAACGACGATTCACCACATTTGGTGCCGACTCGTCTAGCATCCCAATTTACCTAACAAAATTGCAATAATAAGAATATTATAACGAATAGGGATATATATTAATGTACTTACGATTTCAAGTCTACCCACCATTTCAACCCATGGCCAAAGCCATTTTCGAAGGGTTTTTCGTCGGCGCCGACAAGTGCGTGGGTTTTAGCCTATGTCCGATAGCCTTTTAAGAATAGGAGCATCCACAGGAGATGAATTGGGCTAGTGTCCAAAGGTCGAATTGCATTGGTGGCGTGTCATAGACGATGACACACATCAGGACCGACGCCAAAAAGGCTGCAGAACCGGCGCATGCCAGTTAGGGTGCTGTGGGTTGGGTCGTGCTGGGCAATGCCGAGACCAAGGGTTCAGAAAGTGTCAGAGGACACCATTTTGAAAAGTGTTCCGCTACTTTGCGCTTAATTTGACTATTAGTAGTTATATACGATATTTAGTAATTTAATACATTTCGCAAATAAAATTACTCTTTATCCGGAATAATTAACTATTGGTTGACGTCTTTATTTACGTTGCCTATTGACGTAAATGTAAGGTAGACCAACTTTGAATGGCCATAACAGGAGCAATTTCAACCACGAGAGAATTCTAAAAGCATCAGAAGATAGATCTGCGCTTCATCGCTTGCACAAGAACCTATGTATATTGAGAATTGCGTTTATGATTGAAATATTGGCGTCAACATGTGCTCATTTTTCAAAAAATACGATTCTGTTTACGCGTGTTTCTCTTGAACTAAGTATCGTCAGAAAGAGATGAAAATATGTATAAAAACTTCAGACAATTATCCATCACATGGTACTTCCTAAACTAAATCCGTGCTTTTACAGGATGAGAAATCATCACTTAAAGTTGCAATTTTGTGAGAAACTGTAAAATTCGTGGCTTCAATTACGTTCCCCATTTACGTCGTTTACGCCGAAAGAATGACGTAATCCGGATAAAATAGTTGTCGCATTGTATTTGTTTTTTCTGCGTGAGTAACGTGAACCTTTCCCAACGATTAAATATGTACACTTTTGAATTTGTCATGCCGTGTGGAAAGTGACCCCCCCGTGTGAAGCCCAGGTTGTCCTTGAGAGCCTTATCAAGCAAGGTGACATTACCGTCGGTATGCAGCCCAAGGAAGCGTATGAGCTGCATCCAATTTTTAAGCAGTTCAAATTGGTCAACTCCCGCACGAATTTTCGCCGTACAACTGCACTCTTGGGCTCCCACTGTACGTTTGCCATTTTACACCGTGTTTTGTGAAAAACACATATCTGACATGCAAAAATGTAGTGTTACCGCCAAGAGCAGCGGAAGCTGCTTCTGCTCTGCGCCGCGGGCATGCGGCCGACGAGGATCAAGAGGATGACGTGGCCTTCGACACTGGAGAGCTCGATGACGACGGCCCGACAACTTTTGTCAACCCCGGTGTGATAACTGCAACATATCACACCGAAGCAATGGATGAGCGGGTTGTGGTGACTGTGGTACTGCCATCTGGGTGCGAGGACGTCCATATGGACTTGAACCCAGATGGCACAAAGGCTACCGTCACGATGGCCTGGCCCCGTGAGATGGTCAACGTCGATGCGCTCTTCGCCCAAGTACTCAAGGCGAAGACGATGTTGCCTTATCATCCTCTTATAATGGCACTCAAGAAAGGATTGTGTCAGTACACCGATGTATTAGACAGAATTCCCAGTACACTAGTGTCATTATTAAGCTACCAGTACCAGTCGTGCCTGGGCAGCCTATTGAAAACTGGGTCCATTTTAGCGAGAGCACAGGCGCAATGGTTCTCATCGCTACAATGAAGTCGAAAAATAACGCGTTTATCGCGACCACGGCAACGAAGCGCTTGAGCAACTTTAATTCATTCGCGAAATAAATATTTTGATCTTGCGCTCAAATGATTTAATAATTTCCATCATATTTACTATTTCCATCACATATTACACGCGTTATATATTGTAATATATTGAATTCCCGCATCCCCCCGCGGCTAGCTAAGCTAACAATTAGCTTTTTCGCCGCGATTTCCAGCCAATTGACCCGACCTTGGCTGAAAAAATAGTATTCTCGGCTAACCAGCTAACCAACTAGCCAGAACCATCGATCGAAACACTCTTCATTTTTGCATTTTAGCCAATAGGGAAAGGTGCTAAGTGGCGCGAGGACGAGAATGTCCGCCTTGCGCGGGCTGTTGTATGGGAGTCCCACGACTCGCGCAAGCGCCAACCAGTCCGCGAAAATATACTGGAATTTTGTGCACCAGAAATTCGTCCAGCTGCACGTTACGGCGACGAAGTGGTGGATTGCGTCGAAGATGAAGACTGCGACAGCGACACGCTCATCGACAGCGACAGCGGCAACGACACGGGTATCTCCTCGCGCACGCCACATGCCGTCGAAAACAGCTGGACCAAGGAGATCCAGCTTGAGGTCAACAGCTTCATGGCTGCCATAAGGTCGCCACGTCGATCTTCAAGTCGGGCTTCGCTGAAGACGGCTACATCACCGATGCGCTCAAGTTGATCCAAGAGCAGAACAAATGCAACGGTACTTTTCCCTATTTGATGGTATAAAAGCACCTGAAGGAGAAGGTCCCAAAGTTTCAGGAGGCCATTCTGTCCACGGCAACCCCGAGCGCGCTCAAGACGAGCAAACGCAAGCTAGAGGATCTAGGCATTTTCTCGGAGAAAATTTAAAAGGAACTCGTGCGCCCTCAAGGCTCGAAGGCTGCAAAAGGCGACGACAAGAATGCTACGTTGAAGCAAATGCAGTATTAGGAGGATTGAGCGACAGAACGAGCTCACGACCGAGCTCATTGAGGCTTAATCCAAGACCGCTGAAGCTGCATTTGAAGAGGCGCCACAGGAAGAGAAGGCCGAGTTCAAAGCATTGCAGCACCGCGTTTTGATGGCCAAGATGAAAGCTGCGCCCAGAAGCCTTGGCGTCGGGAGTGACAGATCAGGTTAGGCACAAGTTCGGTTAACGTGAAGGCGCTCATGTGGGTACAGAGCTTGTCCACGCGGAGGTTGTTGACGGCGTTACGCCCTCGTCCAAAAGGTCCTTGCACTCGAGGTCGTAGAGCTCAATGCATGGCAAGATATCTGCACCTGTCAAACGATTGTACATGCCAAATTAAGAGTTTCCTTTATTCAGATCATGTACTGGTGGAGCCTGACTGTCGTTATGCAGACCCTGGCCACAGGCAAATGACGCATTGTCCTGGTACTTGCCTTCTATGATCATATTGTGCAAAATAATGTTGTCATAATACAGTCAACTTGCGAGTGACCCAGTAACAACCTGGGTTTGCCACAATAGAGAATCTGGATCGCAATACACCGAACGCTCGCTCAATATCCTTTCGTCCAGCCTCCTGCAATTTTGCGTAGAGCCGGCGAGCCGGTGTCTGAGGGTCAGAAATTGATTTCGCAAAGATGGGCCAGTTGGGATAAATCCCGTCAGCCAACTAGTAGGGCTTCGTGTACGAGTGACCATTGACTACGTACGGAACCTCTGGCACGTTGCCATTGAGGATAGAACTTAGAAAAGGAGAGCGCTGGAAAACGTTAATGTCATTCAACGCCCGAGGCATTCCGAAATACGCGTGCCAGAACCAGAGGTCCTCCAACCGCTTCCAATACCATTGCGGTTCTCTTTTCCCCCCGGTAGGATTCCTGCCATGTCACAGGGCAGTTCTTCTATTTCCAGTAGTAGCAGACCCGAGACAACCGGGAAACCCGCGGCGCTCGTTCTGGGCCAACAGACGCTCTGCATCAGCCTGTGAAGGCGCTCGCAAGTATGCATCCCCATATAGCTCCTCCACACCAGCACAGAAACGTTCATGTGACTTGCTGGTAGTAGATTCACCAATCCTTATGTATTCGTCTACTGAGTCAAACGCAAAGAGCCAATTTTTGGAAAAAACGACAGTCGAAGTTGAGGAATTCTTGCAATAACTCCCCATCATCAATGACTATGCCAGCGTGAAGATATGTTTCAGATTCGCGTGACGGAGATGTATTTAAAGACACAAGAAACATTAAGTTTCACAAAACACGCGATGAGAAAGACCTGAAGACGTATAAGTGATGGTATGATGGCTCCAGTTCCGAGTCAGATTTTGGAAATGCAAAAATGATTCCATGTTTGTATCGAAATTCTTCGATGATCTTCGAAAAATCTGAACTTTTGCTCAACAAGAAAAAATCATATATCACAGGATTTTATTCGAAATGAAAAGGTATCAATTACGTAGGTCGAGGTGTCCGGATGTCGCCAGTTGCTGTCATTCACAAATATTCGACGTACAGCGAAGAAGGCGAGCAAGGCTGTGAAAGCCCGACAACCGGCTGTGCAGCCAGCTCAGGGTAGGTGTACACCGGGAACGACGCTGAGGCACTCAACGACGGGTAATCGTAGGCAGCACGATACAAGCCGGTTTCTTGCGGCTCCCCCGGCCCCCGTTACCGGCAACTCGCTTCGCGCGAGCATTTCGTTCGCCTTGATCAAGCTGCTCCAGGCGAAGGATGCGTTCCCCGACTTTCATTTGACGCCGTGGTGCTCGCTTCTTTGGCTCAAGGGGTGTTGTCAGAACGGTACGCCTGATTTCATCTTGAGCTAGAACCCAATCCTTGACAACGTAGTCATCGGGAAGGCCACCGCAAGCATACTTGTTCAACTGCGCCAATATTTGGCACCGACTCAAGGCCAAATGCCGGCTTGCCGAAAGCCCAACACGACATTTTCCGGTCGTAGATGGGACCTCCATGAAGCAGCTGATATTTCCAATGCTGCTGCCCGTGGAATTGTAGTAGTGTCGTCTAGACAGTGGTTAATGTTGTTGACATATAAAATCTTTACCATGCTGAAATTGATACATAAGAATGTTATCCCGCACGCTGCGTTTGAAAGGTGAAAAGACACGAATGTCCAGAGGCTGCACAAGATGGGTTGAATTTGCTGGTAGACATAATAAAATAATCTATGCATTCAAAAAGAAAGTTACCAAAAATTTTGCTGCCTACATTAAGCTCCTCAGCCTTTTTAATGATTTCCTCGGACACGTGACTTGAGCAGCCGTCCATCACAAGGACGATTGGGCGAACGATATCGAGCCCGACAGACATGTCGAACATGACAAGCCATTGGACAAAAAGTTGCTCCGTCATTTACCCCTTATTGGACGCTGTGATACAGTTTCCTGGTATCGCATCGCAGGATTGGAGCGCAACATCGAGTTCTGACCCAGAGAAAATGAAGAGCGGTGGGAGCACGAGGCCGACAGCACTGCCGCAGACAACAAGAGTCAAGTAAAAGCTTGTCGAGACAGCCTTGGACCACACAGCCTTCGATCCACGCAAGGCTACGACTTGTTGTCCCTTCTTGCGTGAATCGAAGGCTGTCTCGTCCACGTTGCAGAGTCGGTCAAAAGTCAGAGCCAATTTTAAAAAGCAGTCGTTCATTTCCTTGTGGAAGCTGGTCATGCCGTCGACAGTGACGGAGTTGCGGGCACGTGAGATTGTCTGAGAAGTTCGTGAGGAGAGCTCCGGGTGACGCCCCATGAAGCGTTGTAGCCAGTGTCGTGTTAGTGTCTCGCCTGTAGCAAGCAGGCTGGCTCTGTTGGCGCGAACGAGGAGCGCGCGACGCCCTCGTGGATGCCCTATTGCCTGCATTCCACCAACCCAGTCACGGAGGAGTCACGGAGGTCATCCTCGATGAAGGAAGGGATAGATGGCTTGGGACCAGGGCGTCGCAGGTGGAGGTCTTGCGCTGCCATCTTGCTGCGGGTGTGTAGTGTAGTGACGGGCACACCGTACCGTTCGGCGGCGTCGTGGAGTGTGCACCCCTCGTGTACCGCCGTTATTGCGCTGTCAAGATCCTGTGGTGTGTACTGCTTGTACTTCATAAGGGAAAAACGTAAGTGATGGTGAACACAATTGAAAGGTCGTTAATGCTACGATGTGGTATCGTGCGGGCCAGTGCTTTTCGCGCAGTGGTTTGTTGCTTTCGTTGGTTGGCATGAGTTTCACGGTGCTGGGTTTTCCCGCGCAATGTGCTTTTGGTTTGCTGGTTGGCATGACGCTCTTTAGCCACATGTCGTATCCGGGACCTGTTTAATTTCGTGACGCATTGGTTATAAATGACTGGAGGCACTATATTGTGAAGGTATTTTTGAAGCGTTCTTATTGGTCAATTCCATTTTCCAACATTTGACGCATTTTCCAGTAATTGGCGCCTTGCGTTACAACGTGCCGTTGGCCAAGATACGGAGTGCTGCACGACTTGCTGGATTGGGGAGAGGCTGGACTTGTCCACTGCTTCGGGCAGTTGCATGAAGTAAGCGTCGTGGGCCGCAAGGTCGTTGAGGATGCGGTCGAACGACCCGCGACTCATTTGAAAGCGGCGACAGAACGTGGCAGCATCGTACATGGGGTGCTCAGAAAAGTAGTCGTCATAGATGCGCCGAGCGCCGTCGGAGGCCTTGTGGTCGACATTCGGGGCTCGGCCAAGAAGCGACGCGGGGGGCAGGGAGCGACGCGGGTGCGTGTGCGAGTGATCTTCGTCTTCACTGCTTGAGCTGAAGATGGAATCGAGATTGTCTGCTTGGTTCGTGGATAATACTGTAGGACCCGTGCAGCATGCGCTCTGAGCACTTGACCGGCGCGCACGTCAACCGATGTTCTTGGCCCCGAGCACCATTTTTGAATGAAATGGAAATGCTGTGTTCTGAGTGGCCTAATTTAACTGGCCGTGCGCAATCTTTCGCTGTCCAGCTATTTCTCTGACTAAGACAGGCCAAACCAGGTGTTTTGGTTCATTAGCTTTAGCTTAGCTGTCGCGCGGTGGAGATGCTCTAACTTTCATAAACAAAAACTGAAGATATTCTTTTTAAGAGACTAACCATTGGCACGACTGCGCTGGTTAGCGCTAACTCCGATCTAGGGCGGCTGGCCATGGCCAGAAACCACCGACGTACACCCCACCATGGAACTGTGTCCGTGGTCGCCAAAAACTCGGAACTGCTGCCGCGGCCGCTCCAAGGAACTTTGCCAAGGCCACCACCCGCGACTACGACTGCGGCCGCTCCCGAATTCGCCAAGAACCATGCCACGAAGCCGTCGCCGTGTGGCTTTATACTTTGGAACAAACTAGACATATCACTTTCACGACTTAACTTGAACATTTAGGTTCGTTCAGCCCTTAAGTTCATAATGCCTTTCTAAGTTTGAGAATTTTACTGAACGGGGAGTGGGGATTGATGTGCCAGACAGTTACAATGACTGGTACATAAGACAACATCCTAAAGAGGGCTTTGATGCGAGCCCCAAAGGCGTGGGTAAAAAGACCCGGTTCCCTTGGGAGTTTGTGTGGATATGTCAAGATTTTTTAGAACACGAATGGTTTTTTTCGATTAACACTAAAAGAGCACCCCTGAAATAATACTACGCATCTATCAAGCAGTAACAAAAACAGTTTAAAGCAAAAAAAATGTTGTACTATGAATTATACGACGACCTCTTCAATAACGACATTAGTCTTGCCTTAAGGAAGTGCCTTGTGAAAGCTCTTCCGGATGAGATCTTCGGAAAGCTTCCCCACACATCAATCGTCCGTTTTATCGTTGACAGTCGTTTCTCGGCAGCTGTCCTCGGGGCATTACATGTTAGACGTATTTTACCGTGCTCGTCTAGCAACTCCTCCACACTCTCCATGAGCCACTTCGTGCGGTGGATAGCTTTTGAAGGCCCCATCACTCTGACATCGAGCGGCTGACACACGCGCGTGCAGTTGGGCGGTAGGAGGCACAACTCAGAGTTGTATCCTTCCCGAACACAATTGTGGCTGACTGGCGTTACATGAGCATCAAAATTGTCCAAGAGGACAACAGAGTCGTCTTCCAAATGTGGCCTATAGATATGGACATGTCAATGATCACCTCGATGATGTCAGTCGTACCCCAGCATGGCCACGAGATACACATCCCAACGACGACGGCCCAACCACGCCTTTGGTTGGACACAGTACAAATGACCAGGTGGGTATGTTGCTAACTCGGCGCCATCGATTCGGATGAACACATGCATGATACCAGTTGGTCGTTACCATCCATACGCACAGCGGTTATACGCTCTGAATTCTTTTCAGCTCCCTTGATAGCTGCCGTGTCATCGCGGTATGACCATGTGCCTCTAGGAGGACTGTTATAGTACACACCAGTCTCGTCAACAAGATGTTCTCTGACATACATGTAAGAATAAGTCTGTCACGACAATGATAAGCACCAGGTGGAGTGCAATGATACTGACCCCAGAAACTTGCTACAAAGTTCTTCTTGATGTTCTTCAGCTCGCCAGGTGAGAATTTGGACTGTGTGGCTCGCCGAAACGTAAAGTCATCGCCACGCATAACGTAACGACGCATGTTGGAAAGTGCGTCGGAATGTCGTGGCTTGCAGTGAGCAGCTTGTCGGACGGCGATGTACTCCTTGAGCCATTTCGGATGGGCACGTCGTATGAACACCTTCATATGGAACAAGGCAAGAGGTTTACCGTTATCACGCGCGATGCGTGCTATTTAGAGCTATCGACCAGTGAAAGGCATTGATGTCTGGCGGCCGCTTCGCCCAAGGTTGATGGTCTTTGTCTTACGACCTCGATGATCAATGCTGGGCTGTTCAGCGAGCTCGTTTCGTTGGTGTTTCCAACGCTTGAGGGAGCGCAACGTGAGTTTGGCATCCTCACGCATGAGTTGCCATACGTAGCAACTGCGGCAAGTCTGGCAACTAGCTCTTTCATTCGCCATATTGGGACGCGATGCCGTGTGGCTGAAGGCATTGCTAGAAGGAACTATTTTCTGCTTTCATGTGTCCACGTGTTTTTGTCACAGATCTACACCGTCAAATTTTATCCAATCGCACTCAATCGGTTGTTTTTTAAACCAATGCAGAAGCTGATTCGATGCCTATTATGGCCAATCAATGTGCCACATTCATGGTATACTCATACCTAGTAACCTGTACTACTCTGTCCCGAATTATTGTGGTCTATGGCAGTCAGGTGACCGGCAAAACTAGAGTATTTGGAATTAGAGGGAATGGAGACCACCAATCAAAAGCTCTCGTTTGGGCGTTTCTGCTGCTCCCATTGGCTGCAGCATCGAACAACACAATACCATTCATTCTTGCGGCAAAAAATGAAATAATCCATTATATTATTCTAGCACCGGACTTACTGTCTGTATTCAACATTAATAAAATCAAATTGGTTTTGACGGGTGAGGTACACACATTTACCTGTGAAACAAAATTACCACAGGCAGTGTGAGGTGTCAAGTGGACGAGATTCACAATTTCATGCCACCGCTGCAATGCGGGGCTAAGGAAGTCACGCCCGCCGGCAAGATGGTCATCCTCCTCGACCTCGCTGGCCATGCTCGCGGGGGCAAACTCGCACAGGGCGCGTACAAGGTCGTCGCCGAGCGCCACCAAGTTGGCACCACTCTCGTCTCCGTGCTTTGGAAGCACCACGGCGCGTTCATGCGCGCCTTGGCCGCCGCCCCTGTTTTCGACCACGAGGCCCTTTTGCTTCGCCTCCAGCCCAAGCGCAAGCGCCGCTGCGGCCGCAAGCCCCGTTCCGTGCTCGAAGTCCAGCGCCGTGTCGCCTCCATCAAGCCCGAGGCCAAGGAGACAGTACGCTCGGCAGCCTACGCCACCGGAATCCCACGCGCGTCACTCCAGCGCTACCTCCAAGGCAACCAACTCAAGCGCGAGTCCAACACGATCAAGCCCCGGCTGACTGACGAGCACAAGGAGAATAGGATTGACTATTGTTTAAACCACATTATTCAGTCATATGATTCTAACTCTGATGTTATGTCGTTTTCTTTTCCCTCATTCGAAGACATAATCCATGTCGACGAAAAAAGTTTAAAGATCGAGAAAGTACGCCGCTCCTACATCCTCGCGCCATGGGAGGATCCGCCACCTCGGGCCTCCCAGAACAAGCACATCATTGGACAGTTGATGTTTCTATGACAGTTGACATTGTATGTCAACCGGCGCAGTCGCCCGACCTCAATGTGCTGGACCTTGGGTAGTTTGCGGCGATCCAAGCACTCCAACAGAAGAAACGAACCACGACATTAGAAGAGTTAGTGCAGACTGTGCAGGATTCGTACCAAGAGATAAGTCGCGAGACACTAGAGAACGTATTTCATACTTGGTGCGCCTGCATGGAGCAAGTTATGCTTCATGCAGGTGACAATTAGTATAAGATTCCTCATGCACACAAAGCACGACTCCGTCGCCGTGGTGATGGGGTGCCCAGCGAAGTTAGTTGCTCGCAATTAGCTGTGACCATTGCTGGCCTTGTGGTGCTGCAAAGAAATGACACCGTCTGATATAAGATAATACAATGATAATCATTTTTCATTTGGCCAATCAGATTCGGACGACTTTTTGGCCGGCAACCTAGTGAAGCCCCGCAATAATTCGGGACAGAGTAGTATATAGTTTTATTTTTTGCACATCGAGTTACACACGGTTTTTTTCTGATCAGGGGGCCTTATTTTTTCGTACCCACTGTATTCGCGACATACGAAATCTTATTTTGGAGTTCATGACCATCCCCAATGCCAGCGTTTGACCCTTCACCGCCAAGCAAAACGGTCCATGGCGCGTGTTTCACAGGTGACTCGAGAGGCCCGATCAGCACCTATGCGCTGAAGTTGACCGCAACTAGAAACGTATCGTTCGCCAACAAAATACGTCGCACTTCCTTTTGGCCTAAGACTTTTGACGTAAAATGAAAGATGTATGGCGCGAGAAGGATCCTTCAGACTGCACAGTGGGTAACGTGAATTTCGTCATGTCATCCTGAGTGGCTTGACAATTGCATTGTCGAATCGAATGCCAAGTCGCCGTTCAACTGGCTATGCGTATCCCGCGGCGATTTGGCTACCAGCACAACTTTGCTCATCGTGTCCCGTATGCGTCAAAGTTGTGACAAAGCGAACGGGCAATGAGGACTGAAGGTCTTTCAGGAAATTTGTGCTCGAGACTTGTGGCCTAAGTAATTATCGCTATCATGAGTGTCTCTTGGATTATCTGCAGGTATAGAAACTATAATCTTTGTGAAATTTTAAATATGGACGAAACCGCAATATACTACGACTTACCCTCGCTATGCACTTGGGCTGAGGTCGGGAGATCCTCAAAAGTCAAGTCACATAAGCATTTGGTGCGAATAGCGGCCGTTTCAAGTATTTAAGCTGATGGTATAGTTCAACATAGTTAAGGAAATAGAAACGGATTTAACTGATGACAATTTTCATTTACTCCCCGAGTTTTTAAATGCGCAAAGGGATATGGGCAAATAAGCAGAAATGACGAAGTCTGCGGCGGGGAGAGCTGGCGGGAAGTCAAAAATAAAAACCCTCTCAAACTGAAAACCACAATCGTCACGTCATCAACAGCGTCAAGCACCACGATCAATACAAACCAACAACAGCGTCAAGAGCTGCAATCAATACAAACCTTAATAATAGGAATCCACAATTTTTATTTGTCGTTGTTGCGTGATGTTGCCGACGCAGCCAGCCATCGCATTCCTGCGTGCCCACCTCGAGTCGCGCCCCATCCCCACCGAGAAAGTGATGCTGCTCTGGGACGACTTTTCCGCCTCTTGGACCCCTGCCGTCACTGCGTACGCTGCGGAGATCGGCGTCATCCTCAAACGCGTCCCGGCTGGCTACACTTGGATCGCGCAGCCAGCGGACATCGTGTGGAACCACGCACTGAAGAACCAAGTGCGTCGCAGGCGGGTTGAAAACCTGCGGAAGCAAGTGGCGGAGAACAAGCCGCCGGACATGTTCGTACTCAAGGCTCCTACGCGCATCGTGCTCGCCACCTCAATCCAAGACGCGTGGAGCGCGATCAGAGCCAGCATGACCCGCAACGGCTTTGTGAAGTGCGGCCTCGTGCCGCTCAGTGTGGCAACAACAGAGGAGGAGGAAGAGTCCTTCGCCTTCCCCGACACGGTGTTGCTGGACGAGTTCGTTAACTTCCGCGTTGCCGAGGAGGTCAACGGCGAACACGACTTCTCGATGAGGACACTGCCAATGACGACTAGGATGTAACTAATAACTCGGGACATTCTGCGTCTTACACAATTTTGTTCACATCGCAAGTGTTTTGGACTCTTGTTGTCGTGCATGCACTGCCATGTCTCGATCATACTCTGGTATCAAGTACCCTCGGAAGCCAATACTACAATATTCCTTATACCTGTGGCTATTGTTGCGTCAGGCCTGGGCGGAAAATTGGTTGGCCTTCACTATGCTCGCATAGTTGTACTAGGAGGGGGAACGCCGAGAATGACCCACGTTACCATGTCCCACTGCGCTTTTGAAAACTCGGGCAGGGTAGACCGCAAGCTTCATTTGCTTTTCATGATACATGGCAAAATCAGACAGGTTTATCGACATATTCGAGATTCCTACATATCGCCCTGGACATCGCTACATGATCCAGGAGGATGCTTGGATGTATGCTAGGTGTGTCATCAGTACCTCATGGAGGTGCTAAAGCCTAGCCTAGAGCCCGACAGCCCATCCGTCCTTCTCACTGACAATTTGCAGTGTCATGCCTCCGAGGCCTCCGTTGAGACTAATTGGCACGGAACTATGCTGCGATTTTGCACCACTCCCAGCAAATACAACTGGGACAACGCAACTTTCGGAGGTGGGGGTTATGGGTCACCCAAAGTCAATCTGCGAACCGAATGGCTGAAAGAGCCCGAGGTCGCGACAGCTGCTGATCACCGCCTTGCTATGATTTGACGTGTCTTGAATGTGTGGGCAGCATTCAATGCCGAAACAATCGCCAAGTCATTCATGAAGGCACTGTCCATATCAGGTTAACTTTAATGTCACAATACTGCTCTGTTCCGAATTTTAGGGACATTTCATTTTGACAGTTGTACTAGTTTTTTTGCTTCTTGTGAATTGGCTTCAATTTAAATTGTCAGCATTCATTGAACAAAATTCTACCTCCAGCCTCGCGAAATGTAGTTTTTATGTGCAGCCGTCAGGCTCATCCGGGTAACCTGTGATAATTTATGAATTTTCATCAAATTGCATACTAAAATCAAATACGGTGAACACAAGGTTCAAAGTCAACCTAGGCAACTTTTGGTCAATGAATGAGTAGTAAAGAAGCCAATTAAGTGCCTAAATATGATATATTCTAAAAGAGCATGCGCTCCTCTTTCTCGAGGTGGCCTCTGAACTTGATATTTTCCAAAATTCGAATTTTGGCAGACTCTGAAAGTCAAATGTCCCTACTATTTCGGAACAAAGTAGTACACTTTTTGCTAAGCCACCATCGCAGCTTGATCCTCATGTCCTTAGCGTGTTCGGCGACGACCAGACTCGGTATGCTCGTCACAAAACCATGCGGCGCCAACCGTGGTGTAGTCGCGGACGACCACACGCCTCTGCTGCTTGTCGGTGACCTTGACGATCGCGGACGGCACGCGAGAGCTTTCTTTCCTGAGCGCGTCGCCAAAGGTCTCGTTAAAGGCGGCGATGCGTCGCTCTTACAGTAAGTAGCCTGCGATGATGTTGCCGGCCTTGATGGCGCCGCGCACGTAATTGTAGCGTATATCGATGTGCTTGGACCTGTTTGATTTTGTCTGGTTTTCCATCGACTTGAGGGTGCTCTGGTTGTCACACCAGAGGCTGACAGGCATGTCAGCGCCCGGCAGGTGGAAATTGGCGAAGCCATGTCGCCTCTTGAGTGGCGAAGCTCGCTGCAACGTACCCCGCCTCCTTGGTGGCCACGGTGGCTTGCTGCATGGCGTACCAGTGTACTGGCGCGCCGTTGACATCGACGATTCATCCCGATGACGATCGGCATGTCGCACGGTCAGCGGCCCAATCGGCGTCGGTGTCCATGTCCATCGTGACGTAGGGCGAGCTCGAGGTTGAGAGTACGTGTTGCTTTGAGGTAGCGCAGGACACGATGGATTTGGCGCGCATGATGCTCGTTGGGCGCTCAGGAACCTTGCCATGAGATTCGCCGCAAACGCCAGGTCTGATTGGATGCTGCTGGACAGTCAGAGCAGAGACCCGACGATCGCACGCATTTCGGAGGGCGTCACGCTGCTGGGGCCACCTGCGTCGTACAGTCGGTGGTCAATGGCGATCGGGTTCGACTGCGTGTGACAGTCAGACATATTGTGCTGGGCTAGGAGCCCGTCCACCAGAGCTGTCTGTTTGAGGAACATGCAGCTCGTGGACCGATGGATGTTGATGCCCATGCACCTGGTGGCAGGGCCAAGGGTCTTCACTTGGTACTGGGCTTCAAGAGCATGTATCGCGGACTGGAGATGTGCCTTGTCTTGGATCATGGCTATAACGTCGTCCACATAGAGGCCGAGGAGCGTGATACCGCCTTTTGATCATCTGTGGTACAACCACGGGTCGAGTTCACTCTTCTGGTACCAATGTCGAGCGGTGTGGCGCTGATAGCCTCGTGCCACATGCGGGCTAGGTGCTTGAGGCCGTTGGGGCTCTTCTTGAGCAGCAGTGCTTGCGTGTTGGGGTCGCCGGGGACGAGTGCGGGCACGCTCATATATACTGTGGTGTCCATGTTGGCCTTCACATAGGCCTGGGGCACGTTAAGATGGGTGATGGGCACGTCGAGTGCGGTGGCGAGTACGAGCAGCACGCGCAGGCTGGACTGGCGAATTACTGGAGAGAAAGTATCCGTGAAATCCACGCCGTAGCGTTGACTGAAGCCTCGGGCGGCGAGTCGCGCCTTGATGCGATCGATCTCGCCCACGTGGTCGAATTTGATGTTGTACACCCACATGTGGCCGACGACGTTTGTGTCAGCCAGCTTGGCTACGAGGTCCCATGTACCGTTTTGGATGAGGTTTTCGATTTCGAGCTGCTTGGCGCCTTCTCATTCTTCGCTTGGGGGACGCTGAGCGCCTCGCGGGGCGTGCGCGGCTCCGTGAGGATTGCTGCCATCAGGATTTGGGCGGCGGCGTCGGCGCTCGACAGATGTTTTTGGAGTCGATCGCTGCGTCGAGGCCCAGGTGCCTTGGCATGGTGGATCTCGATTATCTAGATGATATCTTCTATGGCGTCATGGTGAGGCACTGGAATGAGTCGGTGGGCGTCTCGGCGTACACCTTGTTGGGAGAACGCGGTAGCTAGATGTTTTGAACGTCTTGCAGGTCACCACGCACGAAATGCATAGAAGGCATATGTCGTAGGGCTTCGTGGTGGGGATTACTCCAAGGATGCGCCCGATCCCGGCGCGCCGTACGATTCCCTTGGTATTCGGGGGCAGATGGACGGCGCAGTTGCTACCGTAAGCCAGCACGTGGTTCACAGCGACGGACGTGAGCACTTCGATTGGCGACATGCCCTCAGCGTCGCCTTGCTGGGAATGCTGTTGCGGAGGTACGTCTGGTACGTGAGCACGTACGACCAGAGGTTAGCCGGGAGGTCGCTGCCGAATAGTACGGCACGGGCGCCGTTTAGCATGGTGCGGCGTATCCGCTCGGACTTGCCGTTGGACGCTGAAGTATGGCGCTCGGTCACCTGGTGAACGGCACCACGCTGGGCCAGCTATCGGCGGGCGACAGCTTGCCCGCGCAGTCAGAAGAAATAATAGCGCCGATTTCAGAGCCGGGTGCCGCCCTGCGCGTTTCCGCTTGCGGCTTCTTGGAGCGGTCTTGTTTGCCGACAGCGGAGTCGAGGAAGAGCTCGGCGAGTTCTGACGTTGAAATCAGGTTGTACGTCAGGTTGGGCACGAAGTGGGCCTCGCCAGGAGTCATGGTGCGGCCCGTGTCGTGCAGCTTGAGCACGACCTCGCTCTTGAGCTATGCGGTTGTCTGCTGCTTCTTTGCGACCGGGATGCGTAGTTTTGATGGCGCCGGGCCATGGAGCACGCTTGCGACATTAAGGAGATAGCGTATGCAGCCCGAGTCCAGCAGCCAGATCGTCGATACTTGCGTCGGCACGGCTGCATTGGTCGAGCCGGTGGTTGCGATGGCTGTTTCGGCGATATTGAGGAACCAAAAGTTCATTTGCTCCTCAAGGGCCGCACTGGCTGCCGCATGGTTCGCAGTGGTCGATGGTGCAGACTGTGGTGGAGCAGGTCTTGATCGATATAACGAAGTTGGGGAGACTTGTTTTACAAATTGCTAAATTTACGATATGTCATCGTTGGGTTTACTCGATAAAACTTCCAAATAAGTGCAATTGCTCGCCTGCTATTGAACGAAAATAATATACGCTCGAGAGGCTGATCGAACTTGCTATTTATGATGGTTCGTTAATCATGGCTATTTCACCAAGTTTTGTGGGAATGCAACCGATCCTCAACTCTCGCCATAGTATCTGAGACTAAGAGTAGACAATGCTACTCTGGATGTCCGTTCGTGTCCGTCCACCAATTTTAACTACCTGCCCACTTCTCCATTATCATGGACATATGTGCATGAACAAAATGTCCAGTTGCCCATGGATGCTGTGCACACGTCTGCTGTGCAACACTTCTCGACAGAGGGCTGTGTGTTTTACTGGTGTTTCCGAAGAAATGCATATTATTAACTTATGGAATTAACTTGTGAAATTAACCTTAGTCCTACAGGCCTGATGGCCATCGCCGAAGTGTACGCCAGCTACGCCACGACGCCATAAGCCAGAACCACATCGCGGGAGCCTAAATTCTCGACCACGTGCAGCTCTGTAAATTCATTCTTTGGCAGCGACTGAAGAGGCCTCTGTAAACGCGGATTTTTCGAGGCGTCTGTAGTTTTTCTTTTGCGGAACAATTTAGCAAATGCGTGGATGCATGAATTATACAAAAAGCAATATTGATGTCGATGGTAGCTCGAAAACATGGGTGTTATCATATCCGAATGCTCCCGTTCCTGGTCCATGAAGCAATACGCGTTTGCGCCATCCTAGCGCACCCGACGGCCCTTTTCACATTCTTGAACTGTTTGGCCATCATCTAACCTTCAATAGTGTAGGTCGACAGAGAACGTCGTGAGTTGTTCTTGGTCAATTTTGTGCAGGGAGAAGTCGGACTCGACCCTGAGCGTTGAGGGTAGCACCGTGTATGCGTGCGCTAATATTTTGATCTTGCCTGTCAACTCGAATTCTGACTGTGGTGAACCCTGTGGCCTATGTTCACGGAGACTTTAGCGTTGCCGTCAATGTGTGCGCTTGCGATTGGTCAATACTAAATAAGCGCATACGATTGGCAGAAAACGATTTTGATTCACTTGGAATTATCTTGCATCAGACACTCGAGTTAGTTATAATCGAGCATAGCGAGCTCTGCTATCGAAGCTGCGAGTAGGGAGCAAGAGTATCTTGATGGCAGATGACGTACATGTATTGTGAAATTCAGCTAAATTGGCAATTCGTACCTCCATTTGTACGATCTATTGAGGCTATGGGTACGATTGTAGAAGCTCCCCAGCGCTTTAAAGTATCAATTCGTACACCCCTGGGGTGTCAGTGTACGAATTGTTGGGATTTGGACTACGATTTAATGACACAAGGTAAAAATAGCCGATTTCAGACGGCCATTCGTACTACAGTATCCAGAAACATATGGTTGGTCAGGAGTAGCAATTAGCATGCACAGACCTACATAGGTTGTGCGTCCTACGATTTGTAGATTTGCCGCAATGTACGAATTGTAGAAAAACCACAACGATTTGTAGGCTCATTTCGTTGGCCAAATTAGCAGCACTTCACAATAACTGGTACTTCTTTAAATGCTGTATTTTGTACTGATTGCCGCCCACTTCGAGCACTACCTGCTCCATGCAGGCAGCCTAAGTCTAGAATACGTTCTCTAGTGCCTCGCGCTTAAATTCTAGGAACGACGCTACTACAGCTATAACTAAATCTTCTAACCTCTTCGAGCGGCGTTGCTGATGGAGCGCCTGAATCGCGCTGAAGTATCCGAGGTCCAGGACGTTTAAGTCCGGCGACTGCGCCGGCTGGCAGACAAAATTGACTGTCAAACCGGCGCACGAAAACCAATGATCTGCCACCATGTGGGCCGGGGGTTGTCCTTCTGAACGCGCAAAACGGGCTGGTCCCTCGGCCACTTGACGAGAAGGGTGGGCCGGATTTTGCTTTCGAGCATCTCGCGGTAGGTCTCGGCCGTGACCGAGACAGCTGTGAGGACGGGCGAGCTGCGGGGGCGATTGTGGGAGGAGGGCTCGGACGGGATAGGAATGACTAATGGCCAAATGCCAATTTTGCCGTCCCACCACTTATCGACGCATTTTTTGGAATTGAATTGGACGGTCTTGATGTGCTCGAGTGATTGTGCATTCTATTGCTGTTTGTAGAAGAGATCCGGCGCTTTCCATTGGTGGTTCAAGCTCGATCTAACTCTTCAAACTCGATTTTTCGGAATCACTACAATTCGAAGAGCAACAATTAATCGGGACGGAGTAGTATTGTGCATTTATATTTTTCCTGTGGACATTGCGGCATTTTCCCGTGAGGCACATATTCCTATTTGTTCGATATATGGTCTATCCTGCGTGTGGTCCCATGTGCAGTGCAGTACTATGATTGGCCAGTACTTTAAGTACGGTTGCACCCACGTGCACTGTGATGCAGGCAATGAGGTGCCATATCCATTGGGGGCGTGCGTCCAGTTGTAGTACTGCCGTCAGACTAAACGCACGCTACTTAAGGCGGACAGTGGCAAGTCCGCGGCGGCATGTCCTCGTTTCGCCATAGTACCGATCGCGTTGCTCTGGGGGATACGAGAAATTGATCAATTCGCGTATTTTATTAATTTCTATTATGTCTCCCATATTCTCCACACGAAATCAGTATTTGGTGTAGTTTTATCTCGTTTGATGAACCAATCCATGGGTTTGGCTGGGTACAACCCTTTGTAAACCATAATGTGACAGCTTTGATCAGATTATTGCTCGATGAACTGACCGAATCACTTACTATCATACCGTTAGGCTGTTTGCAAAATAGCTCACTCTTTTCTCAGCACTCATTGCTTAAAATCTTCCATACAGCTACAAGTAGTTCGTAACAACAGTAGTAGCATCGATACAAACAAGCAAATTAGTATACCAGCAGCTCTGACAACACTGTCACGTGTGCGTCGGGCAAGCACGAGCTTCCGCACTATTGCGCTGAAATCAAGTACCGATATGAGGCACGTTGGACTGTTCTGTGATAGGAACGTACAACGCAGGACCCTTCGCCGTGAAACCTGCTGGGACTTCAAAACAATATTTTAATTTGTATGAATAATATCAAAAGCCAGATTAAAAATAAATGCGCTTATCGTGGTTAGGCCTCATTTTTTTCGTCAGCGGAATAACTAGCGTGGGATTAACTTTTTTAAAATCCGGATCGGTCTAGATAAATATGGTGTATTGATTGGCTGGAAAGTTACTCCAGCTACTCCAGCTATGTTGACCCGAAAACTCATTTTAAAATACGCAATCTGAGGAACAACGGCAAGTCGAATCAGGTTTCAAAGTGCGACCGCGCCGGGCGCGACCTTGTGGACGTCGATCTCCACCGTTGCCCACGAAGAGGCTGTACACGATACATGCACCACATGTGCTGCGTGGATGCAGGCAGCCGCGACGAAGAATACTTCTGCTCCGTCCGCGGTAAAGTAAGGCATCAATTACTCGGTTGTTTGCGACATGTGAGCTTTGATTGCGAAGATCTCGGCGATCGCGTAGCCAACTTGAAAACGAATTACATCATGAGGTTTTATAATTGCAGGCGAATATTTAACGCCGCCATGCCATACTATTGGATTCGCTCTGTGATTTTGACAAAAAAAATATTCTCGTAGCTACCTTTTGGCCATTTTGAATTTCTCGGTCGTTGTAAAACTCTTAACTCTGAATGTGAAGAGTAATAATTTTAAAAAAGATGAAGACCAGATAATCTAAATGCACTTGCATAATTAAAATACACATAGAATTCATGAAGTTGAAAATATATTTCAAATCGGGTTGAGACCAGCTCGAATTAAACTTCAACTGGAGTCGCCTTTTTGGCTTGTTTTGGCTGTCGAAGAGAATGCAGTTCATTATGCGCTAAGAATGTCGATGCGGTGTCGACGCGCTTGCGGCGACCCTTCTTACGCTTGGGCGGGAGCACCAGCACCTCCTCACGCACAGTGTCCTGGTGCAGGCGGCGCGCTTCCGTGCTCAACGTGCTCTTGACGCCGTTTTCCTTGCACTTTTCGAGCCGCGCAAACATCATCGGCAACGACAGCGGCCAGGTGCCGCAAGTCAAAAACCCGTCTATGATGCTCTTCTTTTTGTTCACAACCTTGTTCAGATGGGCCTCGCCCGCAATGCTGATCGCCAACTCCTTGGGCAGTGTGAGGGCGCGGTAGCTGAGCAGGTGCTGGTTCATGAGCTTAACGATCTCGGCCTTGTAGCCCTTGAACACCGAGATGCCAAGGAGCTGCAAGAGGTGCGTGGCTTTCGCGGGGAGGCAGATGAGATGATCTTGTACTTGGCACATATCTCGGGGCTGTTGAGCGTGATGTGGCTCGAGCAGTTGTGCATAACGAGGGGGGAGGGGTGGCCTAGATGCATCTTCTGGATCCATTTGCTGAAGTGGGTGAGCCAGTCGTCGAAGACAGTGCCGTTGACAAAGCCCTTGGGTGCCTTGTGGCAAACGCGCGCTTCATGGGGCACTTGTCGAATATCGTGCGGTCCACAAATACATTAAGTCGGACAAAGGCCGGCGGCATGGCCTCGCTCGTGGCCGCGACTGTGGCAATGATGGTCATATGATAGGCCGTCTTGGAATCTTCTTTCCAAACGTTAGGAGAACCTCGGACGGCAACGACCTTTCTTGATTTCCTCTTTAACTCGTAGCTAGTCTCATCTACATTGTAGATGCCGCGCGCGCTGACCTTGTTCGTGACAATGGCGCAGAGCAGTTGGTTGAAAGTGAGGTTGATGGCGTCTTTGTCGACTTTGCTGCGTTGCGCAGAGACAAGCTGGGTTGCACGGGCGGTCAACATAGAGTAGCCACGGCGAACCTGGTCTGGGTGGGGCTGGGGGAGCTTGGCGAGCACCTGATTGGCTTTGGCGATGATAGCCTCGCGCTCGGTCGGCATCCCGGAGCGCTGCATGCCTGCGACCCATGCGACGATGTCCTTCTCGATTTTCATGTCAATGGCCTGCTTGGGCCCGCGCTTGGTGATCTGGATGTGGCCCGTGGCCTTGTACATGTTTAAGTACTTGGGAATCGTACTGCGCGACAAAGGTGACGTCTTTGCGACGCCGACGATGGGCTCGCGGTCAAGGACGCGAGTCGCGGTTGCCATGATTTCGTGCTCGTTCCGAGCTCTCCCACTTGCAACCATGGGCAAATTTGTTGAGTGGCTCGGGCCAGGCTTGAAATGGCTCGACGACACTGGCCTGCTTAAAAAGCAGGCCAGTGTCGTGGCGAAAATAAAAAAAATAGGCTGCCAATTGTCTAATAATAATATGAGGCTCAAAGTAATTGCGAATTATATTTCAGTCATTGAAGAACCTATCACAATTCCGGGGTTTGAAATAGCGATGCGCTATTGGCTATAATGACGACGACTTGGTAATCACTGTCGACCGAGAATTTGATGCCTTACCTTACACCAATTGATGCCTACGGGGCACGTCACGCTACGCTTCTCGTTGTTCGTAGTCTTGAAGGCTGTCATGGACAACAAGCGTAAAGCGCCAGCTCGTACTGTGACAGCAGTAGCCCGTTTCGGAGCCCGTGTCTGAGCCAGCCACCGAGTCCAAGCCAGCAATCGATACCGAGCCCGTGTCCGGACCCGCGACAGGGTGGTTGACAATCGATTGTCCGATCCGGAAGATCTGAAGATGACCTCCCGTTGCAAGTAGCTCCAGCGAAGCATCCCAGTAAGGCGCGACGTCGAAGCATGCGACATTTACCGCATCTACTCGTACACTAGGCTCTGCATAAACGCCGCCCACAAAGTGCAAGAAGGCCAGCGTCGTGCGATCGAAGAACTGGTCGGCTGCCGAAACCGAGCTCTTGCTTTGTCTGTGCCTTGAGGACCCCGTTGTGACTGTTGGAGACTGCTCGATTTCCCGCGCATCTTTAGATATTATGCAAGTATGTATTTTTGATGGTCATGACGTTCGCGTTGGGGTGCGCCTGCGCGCACCCATCCGACAGCTGCAGCCCGCGAGCATCATTTCTATTGCTGCTGGGAGGTAGTTCTCATCACGGTTCATGGCAGGCAGAGTCAAACGTGCAACACCAATGGCTCATGGCGACCCATCTTATACCTCTGTGTACATCTTGCTCTTTATTGATTTTTTGCTGCGCACCGGGGCACAGCTTGGCTCTCCCAAATTTGCGCCAGTTCATCCAAATCCTGTTTGGTTAGTGAAATAGCGTAAAATGTCCCACCAGATAGTAAAAGTTAATACTACTCAAGTTATTCCGCTGACGAAACAATACCTTAGATTGACTCGAGTAAACCTCCCACTTAAATAAATTTACTCCCGAGCTACGTCCGGTTTACTCTGGTTTACCGCACTTAAACACGTACTTCAGTTTGGAAGGGTTAGGTCTGAGTTGTGAGTGTTGCTCCAGGGTCGGCGCAGCCCTACGGAACTACCCGCCTCCGCCTGAGCGTTTCATCCACAACGAAGTCCCTAAGAGTGCTGAACTGGGGCTTGCTCCTCGCCAAGGCACGGCGTGCACAAAAGCCAACACACCACCTGAGCTGCGCTTCGGTGTCGAGGCTTTCCTGGGCCGATGCTCTGTCGTCGCTTGCTTCCGCGCACTTTGGTCAGCTCTCATTAACTTCGATGTTGTAGTAAAAATCGTTATTATATCGTCCTATTTTCGGTTTTGGTGTACGCTTTCAAGCAACCATTATCCCATATAATATTAACGTGGAAATTTATATGGATGGCAATCGACGCATTTACGTTGCCGTTTACGCCGTATATACCGCGCAATTGGATGTAAACGAAGCCACTTCCTGCCTTCGGTCTACCGAGGTCGCCCCAATACGTCATGTCGTGTGGCAATCATTAATTCGACTTGGTCTTGACTGACAATGCGCAACTACTTCCGAGAATCGTGACACCCATTGTCGCGACAGTACAATCAGAATAGATGTTTTAAGTTTGGAATTCTCGGAGCCTTTCATGACATAGGACCCATGAGACAGAATACCGCGTGACCGTGGCGACAAAAAATTGACATGAATGCATTGTATTATGCTTCTCCAGTGTCACTCATAATGAAGTTTGGTTGTGTTTCGAAGCCCGTGTACAGATGAAAGGTCAATAAAAGCACGGAGGAACGAAGCTATATTATCTGTACGACGTTGCGACACAATGCCCATCGTGAGTACATGCTTGAGACCAGCAAGGTCGGAAAATCCGTAGACCATAACAGAGTATCCAAGACGGTTCAACTTGAATGTCGTGTCGCGGTGGCTGATCACGCGCGTGCCTGGTACAGTCAACTTCCTCACTAGCGCCCCCTAAAAATATCAGATTTTACAGGTATCACGAGATGAAGGTATCCATAACTAAAGGACGTATTACACTAGGAGTGATCGCATCGACAACGGAGAAACGCGAAGCTTTCCAAACTAGCGACCTGTTCATGCACACTTTCGTCAAGGATACGGGTATGGCGGCAACAGTTAGCTACGTGTCGTGCCAGACACTGCATCCCATGCAGCCCGTGCCCAGCGCATTGCCTCTAAAACTGTTACACTATATAACTGTTCTACTTTATTCTCAGTGATCTTCGTCTCGTGGCGGTCAAGAAGGCTGTCTAACAACAGTTTCGGGTTTAGGGGTTTAGGGGTTGTCAACAATGTACGCATTCGCACACGTTGGAGATGTGACTTTATATAACGCCCGCGTCTAGAGGCTGAAGGTGCGCCGTGGTGTTTGGTGGCAAAAAATGAACGGCAGCATATGACAACGCCTCTGCCACACAATGTGGCGAGGCGTTATCAAGGAGCAGCAGCATGAATCGACTTTCCTTGGCCATGCTGCGAAAAGAGTTGAGGTCATCCACCCCTTGGAAGAGTTGGTGTACTCAATACAAAGGCTCTCAGGGGCGCTTGTGTCGAAGCAGCGTGCATGACGGGCCGACCCAACAAAGAGCAACGGCGCCTTGTCCGAGCCGGTTGCATTTGTCACGACAGCGACCGTCAGACGTTTCTTGAGCTTCTTGCAAACGGTCATCTTTTTCCTTGTGACAGACAACGACGATGGAAGGCCGTAGTTGTACGCAGCTTCATTAAGTTTAAATTGTTGCCCTTGTCGTGGTCCCGAGAGACATCTTGGAGCTGGTCCGCCCTTTGCCAATGTCTGATTGGTCTTCATGCAAGGCGTACTCACGCCTTGCATGAAGCCCTTGCCGGGAGAGCAACCGACAAAGCCAGCCATCAAAGAAGCGCAACTTGCGAAGCCGGTGATAATCGGCGTTGGAGGGCCGCGCGAGAATATCCTTGCGTACTTTTCCGGCTTTGTAGTGGTGTGGAACTCAACACCGGCCCACTGGCAAAGCTCGCGAGTTGTAATAGTTGGGTTGGCTTCTCGATGCTGGCAGATTGCATACTTCTGTTCCGCAGACAAGCGCAAGCGCGCTGCGTGCTCTAGCATGGGCTTTGATAAATGGAGGTGAAAATGTCTCCTCGCTCTGCTATGCTACACCAGTCATATTTGCTCGACGCGCCAATTTGGAATTAAATGCGCGCTAAAATGTACCCCTAAACTTGTTCGTCGAAATGATATCATGTTTGACGGGGTTCAAATTCTAATGAGTGGCGCTTATACGGAAGTTGACTTTATGTCACTAACCACGTCGCGGTACGTCTGTTGGTGACCTCATGCAGTGAATGCAATAACAACTATCATTTGCGTCTCGAAAACGAATATTATAAATGGCTACAACTGAATTCGAGTCGCCATGGTGCCAACAGTCCAACACAGCCCACAAAAGTGTCCGTAGTATCCACTACGATGTCAAAACCGGCCAGAAGGGTGGCAAAAACGACACAACGACCACAA